>JACCIB010000670.1:0-104870 GCA_018906965.1 Philotrypesis tridentata
CTTACAACCAACAGCGTTTATAGACTGTTTCAAATATATAGTGGATCACCTGGATAATCCTCCAGAATATAGAGAACTAGTAGGCATGGCCTTTGAGAGAATTAGATCAGAGTATCGAAATTTCATGGTCAACATGAAAATTACATCGTTGGAGGATATTGAAAGGTATGGTCGGCAGTATGAAAGAGTCAAGGAGATCAACGAATATTGGGAGCCTCCACCTTCGAAGGAGAAAATGAAGCTTCCAGGCGCTGTTTTCATCCCAAAAGAGGGAGAGAAAAAGGTAATTAAATCAATGGCGGTAGATGATGCTGTGTTACCTAAGCCAGCAAAGAGTAAACCTTCCAAAAAGATAGTGGTCAATAAAACTGAAGTTGCGAACAGTTTGACTGAGTCTCCGGTAAAAGAGCAAGCTAAAATGGAGGTGGCGGTGAATCAGAATATAAATAATTTAAACCAAAATCAGAATGAGCAACGCCAGCAACTCCAGCAGCAGCAGCAGCCGCGGCAGCAATCTTCAAATTGGAGCAACATGGGGAACCAGAATAATAGAGGTCAAAATGGAGGACACTTTCAGAATAGAGGAACTTTTCAGGGTCAGCGAGGGAATTCTCAGCAAGGTCCGAAGAAATGCTATTCTTGTGGAAAGGAGGGCCATTTTGCCAACAGATGTCCTGATGTGAAATGCTTTAAGTGTCAGCAGTTGGGTCATAAAGCAAATCGGTGCCCAACTAGAGAGAATTCGGATATTTTCTGCCAACTATGCAATAAACCCGGAGTTACGGTCAGAGAATGCCCTGATTGTGACATTTTGAGTCGACTGGGAAATGGCAGAGCGGGGGCTCAGTTCAATTCCCTGCCCTCCGCGAGCATATAGGAATTGGTAATAATGGCGGAAGTAAGGATAGTGGTTTGATAGAGGTAAATAGTGGAAACCATGAATCCTTGATGGCCAATTGGGGTAGTAATTCGTCGAGGAGAACTAAGCAATTACGTTCGCCGACGAGAATAGCGGATCCATTAGTTAATATCATGCAAGATATTACTGTTGGAGGAGAAATGCATCTGGGTAGACCTACTGTCGATAGAGATCAAGAGAAACTTCAGCGTATATTGAGGAGATGTGATGAGTCTTCAATGTGTAGCGGAAGTAGTGGAAATAATATTGGCAGTAATAGTGGTAAAAATGCAGAGAAGAGGAAGAAGAAATTGAGTAAGAAGAAGAGTAGTAATAAAGTGAATATTATGACTCATGGAGATGGAATGGATTTGTTGTTGCTCAGTGATGCACCGTCAGTAGAGTTGCGTGCTAATTCAAAAATAGTGGGCAAAACTCTCATGAATGTGTCTGAGTTCCTGAAGAAAGCAAATCCAACGGGAAGATGTGGAATTATAGAGGACAATGGTGGAATATTCAAACCTGTGGTTTTTAATAGTGGTGAGAATCTCAATAAAACAACAGGTATGCCACCAGAAAAGTCTTCTGTGGAGGTAGGAAAAGATGTGTCGAAAGGAGCAATTCCAAAAGACAAACGTAATGTTCGTCCATGGAGGAATAGAAATATGGAGGAGCCAGGTTTCGATTCCCGATGGAGGTTACGGGAATTAGCACTGAATGGAGGACATCTTTCGCGGGATTTGGAGTACAATGTTGACAACAGAAATAGATATAATGTAGAGGATTGTCAGCATGGTGACTCGGAGCCATTGATTACTTCCTTTCGTGATGTGGCTAAACGAGTAGATAAATTTATAGAGGCAGAAGAAAGGACGAATTCGAAGAATTCGAGAAGCAAATCTCATCTAATAACTCAAGGCGCTGTTATAACCGCTACAGAAAACAGAAATTTCCTAATTGTGAATTTTGGAGGGAAAGAGTATGTGGCATTAGTGGATAGCGGAGCAATGGTGTCTTTGATGAAGTCAGAAATAGCGGAAAGATTTGCGGACAAAATAGTCTCTTGTAACAAATTTATTAGTGGAGTGACAGGTCAAGTTACTCCAGTGAGAGGCAGTATAGAAATCATGCTAGATATAGAGGGAAAATCCGGAGTCTTAGATTGTATTGTGATGGATGATCCTGGTCATGATTTCATTCTTGGTGTGGATTTTTGCCGAGATTGGGCCTTAGATATTGATTTTAGAAAGAATCTATGGAGGATCAATGGTGGTATTTGGTATTCTTTTGAGGAAAATGGTATTTACGGCAAACCAAAACTAATAGCAGAATGTGCAGGTTTGTCTGAGTTGAAGATGGAAGAGCATGAGAAAATCATTGAAATAGTTAAGAAATATTTGCCTGAGGATCCACCGGTCCGACTGAATGCTACAAATCTGGCGGAGCACAAAATTGTGTATTTAGGGGATGCTCCTGTTAAGCATAAATTCAGGAGATGGTCTCCTAAAAGGTGGAATGCAGGCATGAAGGAGATAGAGGAAATGTTACGGATAGGGGTTATAGAGGAATCAAATAGTGATTTTAGTAGTGCTCCAGTGATCGTCTTTAAGGAAAACGGTGATGTTCGTTTCTGTATAGATTACAGGGATGTTAATAAACTGACGAAAAAGGATGCTTATCCGTTGCCATCGATTGACGGAATTCTGGATAAATTGCGGCACGCTAGGTACATTTCGAAAATTGACCTGAAGAAGGCGTATTTTCAGATTCCGATGGAGGAAAATAGCAAACGTTATACGGCTTTTGCAATGCCGGGTAGTGGATTGTGGCAATTTACCCGTTTACCTTTTGGGCTTTCCAATGCGCCCGCCACATTTCAGCGTTTGGTTGACTCCTTATTTGGGCCTGAATTTGAGCCGCATATTTTCGGTTATTTGGATGATGTTATAGTGGTGGCGGATGATTTTGAGGAGCATATTAAATGGTTGGAATTAGTATTGCGGAAGATTGTAGAGGCTGGTTTGACTGTCAACCGGAAGAAATGTGAATTTGGTTGTTCCAGAGTACGATATTTGGGGTATCTGTTGGATAGAGAAGGTCTAAGACCAGATCCAGAGAGAATTGCTCCAATTATGAACTATCCACCTCCCAAGGACAAAACGCAGTTGAAAAGATTCTTGGGGATGATTGGGTGGTATAGCCGATTTCTGGAACATGATGCGGAATTGAAAGTACCATTACTGAAGAATGTCAAGAACCTGAAAGAATGGAATTGGGGGGAGGAACAACAACAGGCGTTTGAGGAATTGAAGAAAGCATTAACAAATGCTCCTGTGTTGGCTCGCCCAGATTTTTCTAAAACCTTTACAATCCAATGTGATGCGTCAAATTTTGCGGTTGGGGCGGTTTTAACCCAAGAAATGGAGGATGGTGAGCACCCTGTAGTATACCTGAGCAGAGTATTGTCGTCGGCAGAGAGGAATTATACGACTACCGAGAAAGAATGCTTGGCTATGGTATGGGCAATTAAAAAATTGAGGCCTTATATAGAGGGTTACCATTTCAAAGTAATTACTGATCACAGTGCTTTGAAATGGTTGCAAAATTTGAAAGATCCCACTGGTAGATTAGCCAGATGGGCTTTGGAACTCCAGCAATGGGATTTTGAAATTGTCCATAAGAAAGGTGCTTTACACCATGTTCCAGACGCGTTATCTAGAGGTTTTGTTATGGAGGAATTAAAGTTAACTATAGAGGATATTAAGGATGAGTGGTACTTGCAGCGTCTCAAAGAAGTGCAGGATACTCCAACTAAGTATTCCTCCTGGAAGGTAGATAATGGGTTATTGTATAAGTATAGGAATGACCCATTGTTAGATCCTATAATGTTTCAGGAAGAAGGTTGGAGGCTGGTAGTACCATGTGATTATAAAAATCAAGTTATGGAGGAAGCCCACAGTAATTTTACGGCGGGTCATTTGGGGTTTGAAAAAACCTATGATAGGGTTGCTCGTGAATATTACTGGCCGGGGATGTGGTACGAGATTCGTCGATTTATTCAAGAATGTGAAATCTGTCAGAAGTATAAGGCAGTACAATCCGGTCCTATGGGATTGATGGGGAATAGAATTGTGGAGCGTCCATGGGCGGTGGTGGCGGCGGATCTGATGGAATTTCCGTTGAGTACAGGACAAAACAAGTATCTTATTGTATTCCAAGATTTATTCACTAGGTGGATAGAGGTAAAACCCATTCGGAAAGCTACTGGTCAAGCAGTAGCTAAGGCATTTGAGGAATTGGTTCTACTTAGATGGGAAGTTCCCGATTATCTGTTAACGGATAACGGGAAGGAATTCATTAACAAAACTTTGGCGGATACTTTGGCGGAATATAGAGTGAAACATGTGACCACACCACCGTACCATCCACAAGCAAATCCTGTGGAGAGAAGTAACAGAACTTTGAAAACCATGATCGCCTCGTATGTAGGGCAGAATCATAGATTGTGGGATCAGCATATAGGGGAGTTGAGGCACGCTTTCAATACGGCGGTGCAAGCAACTACGAAGGTGTCACCAGCGTTTTTGAACTATGGGAGACAACCGCAGCTGATCAAATCATGGAGGAAATCTGTAGAGGATAAGGGTAACGTTGTGCCGTTGGATCCAGGATTGTGGACGGAACGAATGACAAAACTGGATGCATTACGTGATTTAGTGGCTAAGCATATAGAGGAAGCACGTTTAAAACAGGCAGGGCATTACAATCGTGGTAGGAAACCGGCTGAATTTAACGTTGGCGATTTGGTATGGAGGAAATTACATATGCTCTCTAAAGGGGTTGATGGGGTTTCTTCTAAATTGTCGGGGAAATATGACGGTCCATTTAAAATTTTGGAGAAGCGATCACCCCTCGTGTATATTTTGGAGACAGCAGATAAACGGAAGAATGCAATGGCATACGTTAATGAGTTGAAGAAATATATAGCTCCCCGTGGTAGAGGTATTATTTTTCCAGATGGCGGTGTGGCGGATAAAAGAATGTAGTGGATTTTATTTCAGCTGGGGGTAATTGTGCTGTTCTGTATTGTGTTGTAAGTAGGGTTGTTTCGTCTGTGACGTTTTGTTTAGGGAGGGGGAGTGTAGAAATTATGGAAAATATAATTTCTATGTTTTTCTGGTTGTGTAGCGGATTATATAGAGGAAATGGCCGAGTACACGCCCTCATGGTCGGACGAGTTGGAGGCCGAGATCCTCCGGGAGCAGGAGTTGGAGAGGATTCGGGAGCAGCGTCGCCAAAGCCGTCCTAGGTCGGACATGACGGCCACGGCCGAGGTATGGGCGCGGCGGATGGAGGAGTTAAGGCTCTCGGAGGAAGCCGATAAGAGGTGGTCGTTGGGCCCTCCGCCGAGTGCCCCTAAGATTCTGAGGCGGCCCTACTCTGTGAACCCCCAGCCGGAGACGGTTGGGGTGGCCCCGGTGAGGATGCTTTACCTCCCTGGGGAGACCGGGAGCGTGCCTGAGGAGAGTAGGGAGGCCGAAGAGTCTAGGGAGGCGGTGGCGGAGCTCAATGCTCTTGTCGGCGTAGAGGAAGGTGCCGCCTCGGCGGCTCCAGTAGAGGTAGATAGATAGATAGACTCATAAATGGATAGATAGATAGATAGGTAGAGGAATGATGTTTTTTTTGGGATTATAGGTGGAGGAACAGATAGAGGACACGTTGGAGATAACGATCTCCAACGAGCTGGCCGGGAGAACTGCTTCCCAGGGGGTACCAGAGGACCCGTACCCCATGTTTCGGGGAAGCAACGGGAAAAGGAGGAGGTACAATCCCCGGCGGCAGCTCACGTTGGATGATTATGAGTCATCAATCGAGCTGCCTAGCCGGGGGCGCTCTCCTTCCCCTCCTGGAGTGCCGGCGAGGGTGTTTCCGGTTGGGAACCGTTTGGGACCGGCTCCAGGGCCCGTGGTTTCCATACCGCTGTACAACCCGGTGGAGGCCCAGGCCAGGTGGCATGCCGAGAGGAATCGGCCACGCAAATCTCCGGCGTGGACCGGTAATTAATAACTTAATTAATGGTGGAAATAGAGGATATAGAGGATTTTTATGGTGGTTATTTTATTATTGTTTCAGTTTTACAGGCACGACGTGAGAGAGAAAGAGAGGAGGCTTCTTCTTCCTCTGCGGGGGCGGTACCGCGGACTCCTCGAGAGAGGAGGGGCAGCCGGTGGGAGGCTCCGGTGGAAATCGGAGCATCCGGCCGGGAGAACCGGCCTATTCTCGCGGGGGCGTTGTTCGGTGGTTTGAAGGCCATTGTGACCGATCCGGAGGTTGACCCCCCCTTCGGATCGTGCTTCAACTGTAGAGGCCGGGGGCATCGTTGGGAGCGATGCACCCGTGAGAAAAGGCGGTTTTGTTTCAACTGTGGCCGTCTCAACACGGACATGGTTGACTGCGCGCGGTGTGGGGAGACCCACCGGGCCTATATGGCGGAAAGGGCTGGTCAAAACCGCCCGGGCCCGACCGTAGGGCCATCTTTTCCCCGCAGAGTGCGATTTGAGGAGGAGGAGCGATATGGGCCACCTCCCAGCTATGAGGAGGCCGCCCGATTACGGCGACGCGAGGACCGACCCAGGAGGGAGGCCAACTCCATCCCGGCCACCTCAACCACGGCAGAGGGTTCTGTTGGTGGCGGAATTGCCAGCAATTATTTATTGGCGATAAGGGAGCTAGTTAATGCACCCCAGGAGGTCCGGGACCTTTTATTGGCGGCATTGGCTCCGGGGCCGCGTTAAATTTTTTTTATTTTAATAAATAGTTTATTTTGGAATATGGTGGTGTTGTTATTCGAGTTATTGGTCCAACTTTATCTATCTGGTGGTTGTTTCTTTGTGGCGGAAATGGAGGAATTTTACTTGTTTCAGGTTTTTTTTATTGGAGGTTTCTTGGCTGGTTATAGAGGATTTCTTTTTCAGGTTTCGTAGAGGTTGTACCGGTTTTTGGAGGAAAACTTGGATATTCAGGTATATCCAAGGTTTTGTGGGGGGTATTGCGACGTAGCAATAATTATTGCTGCGTCGTGAATAATATTCTATTGCCAGCTGACTCACTCTCGGTGAAATGACAGCTCCTGGAGCGGAGCCAGCGCTCGGTGGCGCTCGCAGGAGTTGCCTCTAACCGATCGCGTGCGGAGCGCAGGATGTGAGCTCCCGAGTCACACCTGCGCAGCACGTCGGCGCTCGGGAGGGGGCACGGCAGGAAGCGAGACGGCGACCGCACACGCGCGGTTACATGCACGCCGCGGTGTGTAGAGGGGAGCGCGTCTGTATGTGGAAGAGAGAGAGAGAGTCGGTGCGCGTGGGAGAGAGAGAGGGAATTGGCGCGCGAGAGAGAGAGCATGTGGCGTATGATAGAGGGGCGAGAGCGAGCGCTCTCGGTTATCGACCGTGATCGAGCGGGAGTGAGAGGGCGCCTGCTATCGGGCTACGAATTGGCAATATAGATGCAATGTACTGTACAGGGGAATTGTACAGTACATCATATAGTGATATAGAGGCTTTCTTTTTCTAGCATAGAGGAACATGGCGGAGATCTTGTATGCCGTGAAGCTCCAATATAGATCGATGGAATTTGAATCTCGCGCGGCTGTTTCGTTATCTATAGGGGGAGCCACTGGATGGGGATCGATATTGATTGATGTATTTTTATCAGTAAAGGGGGCGCAGATTACAAGATTAGTCAAGGATATAGAGGGCGATAATTGTTTTCCAACCAATGAATAAATTAGGATTTGGAAAAGAGGGCGCTGGAGGAAACTCACTGATAAAGGAATAGATTGGTGGTAGTTTCGGGAAACCAATAGGGGATTTTTCTAGGAGATAGGACCAATGATGTAATTTTGGAGGCCGGGCTTGCGTTTCCGTGAAGAAGGAGGCCGGGTGGGAAAACGCGGCATCCTTCCTCGTTCGGAGCGTCGGCCTCGGCCATTCCGTCCTGGGCCATTGGAGTATTCAGTTGTTTTCCCAGTGCAGAGTTAGATTTCTTTTGGCGCCGACATTTTCAGTGGTTTTGGAGGAAAAGGAAATTGGAGGAATTGAGTCGACGACAGCTATAAGGGAATACGTGGTAAACTTTATTGTAAATTTATGTGTTCTTTTATATGGTCGAGTAATTCGGGAATTAGATAGAGGATTAGGAGCGTGGAGGACATTTTCGCGATTGCAGAGTGGAGCAGTTCTTCTGGTTGCTATGGCGGTAACATCGTAGAGGATCTTTTCGCGGAGTTTTCAGCGGACGCCAGTTTTCCTTTTTTTTTTTAGAGGCATCCGTAGAGGAAATTTTCGTGGTCCTTTTCAGGTTTTCTCCGAGCGGCTGTGGAGTTAGTAATTTGGCCGCGTGCCCATGTTTTTATAAGTCAAATCATAATTAAATATGTTTGCCGCATCGACATGTATAGAGAGGGATTACAATATATTTGTGTTTATTATTTTTAAATATTGGTGTTAATAATTTGTAAACCTAATTGCCACCACTTTCCCGTTTTCCACCATCTGCAGGAACATCACGAGCTGGAGAAAGGGAGATAGCCGCGCAAATATAAATACTTGTATACTAACTGGGATTCCTGTGCGGGCGGGAAAATTCCACGTTACATTTGTTTAAATTATATAGAATATGTTGATTTAGATAATAGCGATAAAATATTTCAAGAAAATCATTCTAGTGTTATGGGGGGTCATTCAAGTGTAAATAGAACATGCAATTAGATAAGGAGTAAATTTTTCTGGGAAAATTTAAAAGCTGATATTGTAAATAGAATAAAAAATTGTAAAGATTGTCAAAGAAATAAGTTAAAAAGAGTAAAAACTGGGCAACCCATGGTGATTACAGATACACCAAGTAAAACTTTTGACAAGGTGGCAATGGATATAGTTGGTCCTCTAAATATAACTAAAAATAGTAATAAATATATATGTGTGAATAAGTGTAATACACTATATTCAGATGACTTTATCCCTCAGTGTTTTAGTAATTAGTTTGTGAACTCTGTCGATCTCTCCGAGGTAAACTTGGTAGGAAAAAGGTGAAAAAATCTTACACCATTTTTTTCTTTTTCAACGTTTCGGTGAACATTGTCTCCCTCTTCAGGAAACTATTGATTTTATTAATAAATAAAAATAAATTAACAAACAAAAAATATAAATTAATAATCAAATGTACTGATGGACTAATCGTTCTTACACGTAAATGACGCACAACAATGAGTCAATCGAATGTTCTCTTCCCCGGCCAGTCGTGGCGGGGGAAAGAGCAGCGGGAAGCGACAATACGATGTTATGATTTCGGCTCTACTGTACGGATAATGAGAATACAATTGGATTAGCCGGCGCTTTTATATCGGCGAGGAGTCTCGCAAATTTTCGAGCAGTGTGTTTACAATGACGTCACACTTGTCACTCTCTCGCATATGTATACATCGGGATCGTCTATAATCCGTTTTTTCTTTTCAAACGGTATATTAAGTGTGTGTACACGTTATTGAGTTTTTGTGTATCCTCCATTTTATTAATGCCATTTTCCTGCATTTTTGTATGTATCTATTGGTAAAGTCCACAGGATAATTGTTCTCAGCAAAGAAAGATTTGAAATGCATTTAGAAAGCTTTTCATCTTTGTCTGTAATTTTGATCGCTCTTATACATGGCAACCGTCGTGTCGGCAACTTTCTTTTAAACCGATATTTTTTTACCGTTACGTTGATGACATTATTACATGCATCCCAAAAACGAAAATCAATTAAACAATTAATACATTCAATAGCCGCCTACAGTTTACATATGAAATTGAAAAGAATAACTCCATAAATTTCTTAGACGCTCTATTGGTAAGGAATGCAGGAAAAATAATGACTGATTGGTACACCAAACCTACTTTTTCTGGCAGAGTTTTAAATTATGATTCACAACATCCAGAATCGGAAAAATTGCCATGGTGTATAATATCATTGACAAAGCTATTAATTTATCGGACGCATGTTTTCACAAGAAAAACATAAATATTGTTAAAACATTACTAGCTGAGAACAATTATCCTGTTGACTTTACCAATAGATACATACAAAAACGAATAGACAAAATAAGATCAAATGTACAAAATCAACGTTGCAATAGTGGCGAAAACTTCATAAACATCGTTGCGATACCCTACGTTAAAGGGTTTTACGAACAAATGCAACATTCTCTACAACAAAATTGTATTACAACTGTTCCAATAATGCACAACCGTATGTGTAATTATATAATCAAAGGAAAGGATAAAAAAGAGAAACAGCTAGAGAAAAATGTTGTGTGTAAGTTGAATTGCAATGATTGTACGGCTACATATGTGGGACAAACTAAGAGGAGTATGTGTACACGTATTGAGGAGCATAAGAAATCAGAGAATAATGTTATTAATGACCACAGCAATAAATTCAAACATAATTTTAATTTTGAGAAAGTAAATATTAAAGACAAAGAATGCAATTTAAATAAAAGGTTAGTTTCTGAAATGTTACACATACAAAGGGAAAATACAGGAAAATGGCATTAATAAAATGGAAGACACACAAAAACTCAATAACGTGTACACACACTTAATATACCGTTTGAAAAGAAAAAACGGATTATAGACGATCCTGATGTATACATATGCGAGAGAGTGACAAGTGTGACGTCATTGTGAACACACTGCTCGAAAATTTGCGAGACTCTTCGCCGATATAAAAGCGCCGGCTAATCCTATTGTATTCCCATTATCGATACAGTAGCTGAGAAAGCCGGAATCATAACATCGTATTGTCGCTTTCCGCTCCTTTCCCCCGCCACGACTAGTTGGGGAAGAGAACATTCGATTGACTCATTGTTGTGCGTCTTTTACATGTAAGAAAGATTTGTCCATCAGTACATTTGATTATTAATTTATATTTTCTGTTTGTTAATTTATTTTTATTTATTAATAAAATCAATAGTTTCTTGAAGAGAGTGACAATGTTCACCGAAACGTTGAAAAAGGAAAATATGGTGTAAGATTTTTTCACCTTTTTCCTACCAAATTTACCTCGGTGAGATCGACAGAGTTCACAAACTAAGTAATAAATATATTTTAACTATTCAAGATTTACTTTCTAAATATTTAGTGGTAGTTCCGTTGCTGGATCAAACTGCAGAAACTGTCGCGGATGCATTTATTAAAAGATTTATTTCTATTTTTAGTTCTTCTAAAATAGTTTTAACTGAAAGGGGTGCAAATTTTACTAAAAACTTTTGAAAGCAGTAGCGAAACGATTTAAATTTTCAAAAATTCAAACAACTGCCTTTTCACCGCAATCCAATGGTTCATTAGAAAGAGCTCATCATCCTTAATGCAAGTACTTAAAGAATCTCTCTACAAAAAAAATTATGTGGGATGATCTATTGGAATTGGCGCAATTTCATTATAATACGAGTCTCCATAGTGCGTATAAATTTACACCATATGAACTAGTATTTGCTTATCCACCTCGTTCACCTTCAAGTGAACCTTTAAAAGTTTCTGAACGTATTCCATCGTTCAACGATTATTTATCAAATTTAATTATAAATATGAAGGATATTGCGGATTTGGCAAGGGTAAATTTGATATTTTCAAAATAAAAATCAAAAAAATACTATGATAGATATATAAATTCAGTAACATTTGAAATAGATGATCAAGTTTGGCTTATAAAAGAACCAAAACCGGGAAAACTGGAAAAAAATCAAAATATTGGACATTTTGAAATTATTGAGGTGTTACATAATAATAATATTGTAATAAATAAAAATGGAAAAACAAATACAGTTCATGCGAATAAATTAATAATGTATAAAAGGAAAAATTGATATATTTTTATTTGTTTTAGGAGGAAAATGATGCTCAATTATTTTATTATTTTCACACTATGTTTCAAATTAACTGAAACAATCACAGAGTATGATTGTGGTTCCTCTTCACCTAATACAACAACATATTCATTGCTGGATTCAGGAGAATGTGATTCTCAAGACGAGCGAGTAAATTCTACTAATGTTGCTATAGAATTAATACAAGTAGCAGATTTTCGATTAGTTTCAATTATTCAATGTAAAATTGAAATTCATCGAACAGTTCTTGAATGTGGAATATTTGGTCTTTTAATACCTACGGAAAATTCGGAGCAACAATATATTAAAGAAATAAGTCATGAGCAATGTAAATCTATTCATGAGACAAGAATTTTTAAGTATGATGAGGCGCATATTATTTCTGATTTAAAAATAAATTCAACTACATCAAAAGGTATAGATTGTAACGTCCTACGACGTTAGTTATTTATTTATTTTTAAATCTATTAATAGTAAATTAAAATACTAGTTTTTCAAAATTCAAAACACGAATAGAATTAGGATGTAAATTTCGAAACATTAAATTTTCAACGCGAGCTGTAATTTTGTAACACAATTCAGCAGTGTTACTTATTCGGCAATCGATATACTCTTTAAAATGATTATTAAGCGTTATACTTTAAGAATTGGTCATCATATTCAGGCTTTAAAAGAGTCGAATTGGCCTCATTTTAATTAGTCTCGTATTTAAGTCCGAACTCTGTACCACGCGGTCCGTAAACTAGCGGAGAGTTTTACGCAGTACTACAAAGTACTTATCTTGTGAATTTAAGAACACAAATACATTATTTACTAAACGCAAAACGAGTGCATCATTTCGGAAACCTACCATTCCTCCCAATCCACAATTAAGCAGAAAAAAGAAGACGAAGACAGCAGAGTCAGCGATATAATGACAGCAGAAGAAGAAAAATAAAGGTAAGTTGTATAAAATACTTAATCGTAACATATTGCTACCGGAAAACAAGTCTAATAATCTAGCCACTTGACCCTCATAATTTAAACAAAATCCACACAAATACTGTCCTACCTATGAGGTGAGAGTGTGGATAGGATGTAACAAGATTTTGCGGGAAGTGCAGCAGAAAAATCTTGCTCGGGTGATTCCTATGCGGATAGTTTTGACTCATAGAATAAAGTTTTTCCTGAATCTTCTAAGTTTAAGAATCTATGTTTTTATTTATTTAAGCAGTGAGTAACTGCATAGTAACGAGAGAGCTATTCCGCGTTACAAATAGTCGGGGAGTCCTGGCAATATATAAGAAAATTTTTGGAATTTCGTGCAACTCGAAATTTTATTGTTTGATCTGGTAAAAAACTTTTTTTCGAATTAATATTTAACAACATTTTTAGCATCAAATGTCCATTTCTGGATTTTTATCTCGGCTAATTTTTAAGTTAGAAAATCGCGGTAAAATGTATCGTAAAGTACGTAAAAAACGAATTTTCATATAAATTTTATTTAAATCGGACAAATAGGAGCCGATGTAACAAATTCTTTTCAATCACGGATTACGCCGAAACTACTTGATATTTTTAGTTGAAATTTATTAGAGTGCTTGTTGAAGAAAGACTCTAGAAGATCATATCAATCCGAACAACCTTAGATGCCTTGGTTCGGCTAAAACGACTGATAAAAAAGCGAAATCAGCACGCGCGGCGGAGTGGCTCCTTCGGTCGATCGGGGCGGGGGTGGAGGGAGCGCCACTGAGGTGGCGGATAGGATATCTTGAACCTTGTAGTCTGGGTGTCAGGGAGTTCAAAAGAATCATATCAAAAAGATCGTGCTATAGTTTACTTTATTGTTGAAATATATTGATAGTCACTTACTGAAAGTATTCATAAAGTCTCTACTTCGGGCCAGGTCAGGAACATTGTTATCATTTCAAAATAAGTTGCAGAAATACATTTTTGATGTGAATAACAACTTTATGGACGTTCTAGCGCTTAAAGTTGGTATGGGGGTTAGCGTAAAAATTTGTTAAGCAAAGGAGGGAAAGGTGTAACAGAATTTCCTATTAATTTGTATTCCTAAATGTAAAATTAATGTTCTTCATTACTAAATTGTTATACAAAAAAATGTTTTTTTTTAATTTTCCTATCCAATTGTTTTTACAAAAATTCACTTTTGTTCATCGGATTAGCACTCGAAGATGACTTTTAATGCAACGTAAAAATTGAATCCCGATCTCGATATCTTAAAATGGAATCTTATTAGTTATAAATTCATTTTCTACTTTCTAAAACTGCTATTGAAATAAGGTAAAAGTACCAATAGTCAGACGCTTAAGGGAGTCGGCCACAATTATATTAATCTTTAATTTTTAAATGCAAATCTATGCGATAAAAAAAGTAACTAACTAAAGCGCTGTGTATCCTTACATCTAAAAAAAATATTTTGAAGGCCAAAAACAAATTTATTTAACTATGAATAATTAAAATACAGTCATACTGCTTGTACCAGTGTATGGACCACATAATTGCCCAATAGGTAGCCACATGGCCGTGAATTGGGGCACAAGAATTTGAATCGAATTACGCGTACCAGTAAATGACGATTAAAAATTTTGATAAAAAACGTTTATAAATAACGGAAATATGTACATACACAAAATATAGACATACTAAACATCACGATAACGGTTTACCTTATACAAAAAAACTTTTTATTGCATTTTTATAGCCTTACTCCGTGTCCAATATTTCGTAGATATGTAGATTCACAAAACAAAAATCTAGTTTTCGACATTAACAATTCAATTAATAAAAAGCATCCTGTAAATAATTCTGCGTTATAAATTTAAACATTAAAGATTTGTCTGACAGTGTCCGACTATTGGTCGCGTCCGCTCATTGGTACGTTTACCTTACTTTCTTTTCTGTGCTTGTTGGCTTTATCGATCTCTCCGAGGCAATCGTGTAGAAAAGGGTTAGAATAAAAAGGCCCTTTTCTTATATCGTCAACGTTTCGGCGAACATTGTCGCCCTCATCAGGACACTGTCGAAAGTTTTTATTGTAAATATAAATATAAAGTTACAGAACAATTTTTTAAAAAACAATATTTTTAGAGAACTTACATATCGGAGCTGTCGTGATTTTTGTACATCTCAATGATGTTTTTCCCCCGGCTATTTAATAGCGGGGGACGAGAGACGCCGAGCGACACAGTTATTATTTGTATTGCTCTGTCGGCTCATTTCTCAGAAGCGGGAAGTAGCCAACAGCCGTCGCTTATATATAATGCGCGCGATTCCTGATCTTTAGCGCGGTTTTGTTTACAAGTGACGTCACACATCACCTCATCTGTTCGATGTACATAAACAGAATATATGTATTCACATTTAACTTTTCAGCTGGTAAATCAAGTGTGTGTATACATTATTTAGTTTTTGGGTATCCTCCTTTTTATTTATACCGTTTTTCTGTAAATGTATGTACATCATTTCCGAGATCAATCTTTTATTTAGATTACTCTCCCTGTCTTTAATACGGTAATCTTCGAAATTGAAAACATGGTTGTACTTTTCTTTATGCTTGGAAATGACATTGTCTTTGGATTTCCTATGCTCCTCCACACGTGTACATACATTTCTTTTTGTTTGGCCGACGTATGTGGCAGTGCAGTCATTACATTTAAGTTCGTAAACAACATTATTTTCCACGTGCTTTTCTTTTTTATCTTTACCCTTTACAATAATATTGCACATCTGACTGTGTATCTTTGGAATAGTTGTTATGTTGTTACGTCTCAAAGAATGCTGCACACGCTCATAGAAACCGCCGATGTACGATATGCCAACGCAATTACGATATGTATTATCCCTTGACCGTTGTTGTGGTTGTTTTGACTTGCAACAGTCGTTATTTGACATATTTATTAATGAACTCAACAGGGTAATCATTTTCGAGCAGCAAATTCTTAACAATATTAATGTTTTTCTGATGAAAACATCTACTTGATAACCCTACTGCTCGGTCAACTAAATTGTACACCATGGCAATTTTTTGGTTAATCGGATGTTGAGATTTAAAATGCAAAAATCTGCCAGAGAAAGTTGGTTTTGTGTACCAATCAGTTTTTATATTACCTGCTTCATTCACCAATAAAACGTCTAAAAAGCTTATGGATTTGTTTACTTCCATTTCATGTGTAAATTGGAGTCTGTTGTTATATGAATTGAATACTCTTAATGTTTCATTTACTTTTGTTCTTGGAATACAAGTGATAATATCATCGACATATCGGAAAAAGAACACTGGTTTATACGTTAATTTCGAAATACATTCCGTTTCGAGATCATCCATGACAATGTCAGCGAACAGTCCCGAAATCGGAGAACCCATAGGTGTGCCAAAAAGTTGTTTGTAAAATTTACCATTAAACTGGAAGTATGTATTCTCCATAAGCAGATCGCAAGCATGCAAAATTTCATCAAGTGGAATTTCCAACTTCCTCGCTATTTGTGCATATCGTCTTTCAATGCTTTGCATGACTAGTGTCTTGTCGATGTTTGTATACAATGACTTTACATCTAAGCTGACAACACAGTGGTCATTCGGAATATTTATATTTCTTATTTTTTCTATGAATTCGTAGCTATTTTTTATGTACGAGTTCGGCTTATCTATGCCATTTTTTAAAACCTTGAATAAATATTTTGATAAAAAATATGTTGGTGAACCTATTGCTGAAATTATAGGTCTTAGAGGATGGTCTCACTTGTGGATTTTTGGTAACCCATGTGCTTTCGGTAAGCAGGTATCAGTTTGTGTGAAAAACTGTTTTTTATATTTTTTACCAAAATATTCATTCTCATTCCAGATATTTGTTAATTTTTTAATATTCGACTGTAGTTTTGATAATGGATTTTTCTTAATGATAGTATATGCGTTAATGTCAGCTAAAAGATTCTCCATCTTGTCAATATAATCTCGTTTATACATAGCAACCGTTACATTACCTTTATCAGCAAAGGTAAACATGATGTCGTTGTGAGTCTTAATGAAATCTTAGTTTCCGTTAACTTATTCTCAAAACTTGTTTCCTCTATTGTAGTATGTCTAGTTCTATTACGGTGTTGTGTGATTTTTTTAATTAGCGTGTTACGAATACCATTTGCAGTATTATCCTGAAAATTGTTGATTGATATTGTGTTCTCTAAGTTTTTTATGCATTCAATAATAAGAATTTCATTAAGACTGCTCGTAGGATTAAAGTTCCTACCTAGCGAGGTCACGTATTTTACATTAGTCGGTATGTCTACATTAGTCAAATTGGTAAACCGTTTTTCAAAACTCGGATTTGTGTTGTTTTTTCTGTTTAAATTATCGAATTTTTTATCAATCACACAACACCTATAATCACAACTATAATCACACAACACCGTAATAGAACTAGACATACTACAATAGAGGAAAAAAGTTTTGAGAATAAGTTAACGGAAACTAAGAATTTCATTAAGACTCACAACGACATCATGTTCACCTTTGCTGATAAAGGTAATGTAACGGTTGCTATGTATAAACGAGATTATATTGACAAGATGGAGAATCTTTTAGCTGACAATAACACATATACTATCATTAAGAAAAATCCATTATCAAAACTACAGTCGAATATTAAAAAATTAACAAATATCTAGAATGAGAATGAATATTTTGGTAAAAAATATAAAAAACAGTTTTTCACACAAACTGATACCTGCTTACCGAAAGCATATGGGTTACCAAAAATCCACAAGAGAGACCATCCTCTAAGACCTATAATTTCAGCAATAGGTTCACCAACATATTTTTTATCAAAATATTTATTCAAGGTTTTAAAAAATGGCATAGATAAGCCGAACTCGTACATAAAAAATAGCTACGAATTCATAGAAAAAATAAGAAATATAAATATTCCGAATGACCACTGTGTTGTCAGCTTAGATGTAAAGTCATTGTATACAAACATCGACAAGACACTAGTCATGCAAAGCATTGAAAGACGATATGCACAAATAGCGAGGAAGTTGGAAATTCCACTTGATGAAATTTTGCATGCTTGCGATCTGCTTATGGAGAATACATACTTCGAGTTTAATGGTAAATTTTACAAACAACTTTTTGGCACACCTATGGGTTCTCCGATTTCGGGACTGTTCGCTGACATTGTCATGGATGATCTCGAAACGGAATGTATTTCGAAATTAACGTATAAACCAGTGTTCTTTTTCCGATATGTCGATGATATTATCACTTGTATTCCAAGAACAAAAGTAAATGAAACATTAAGAGTATTCAATTCATATAACAACAGACTCCAATTTACACATGAAATGGAAGTAAACAAATCCATAAGCTTTTTAGACGTTTTATTGGTGAATGAAGCAGGTAATATAAAAACTGATTGGTACACAAAACCAACTTTCTCTGGCAGATTTTTGCATTTTAAATCTCAACATCCGATTAACCAAAAAATTGCCATGGTGTACAATTTAGTTGACCGAGCAGTAGGGTTATCAAGTAGATGTTTTCATCAGAAAAACATTAATATTGTTAAGAATTTGCTGCTCGAAAATGATTACCCTGTTGAGTTCATTAATAAATATGTCAAATAACGACTGTTGCAAGTCAAAACAACCACAACAACGGTCAAGGGATAATACATATCGTAATTGCGTTGGCATATCGTACATCGGCGGTTTCTATGAGCGTGTGCAGCATTCTTTGAGACGTAACAACATAACAACTATTCCAAAGATACACAGTCAGATGTGCAATATTATTGTAAAGGGTAAAGATAAAAAAGAAAAGCACGTGGAAAATAATGTTGTTTACGAACTTAAATGTAATGACTGCACTGCCACATACGTCGGCCAAACAAAAAGAAATGTATGTACACGTGTGGAGGAGCATAGGAAATCCAAAGACAATGTCATTTCCAAGCATAAAGAAAAGTACAACCATGTTTTCAATTTCGAAGATTACCGTATTAAAGACAGGGAGAGTAATCTAAATAAAAGATTACAATAAAAACTTTCGACAGTGTCCTGATGAGGGCGACAATGTTCGCCGAAACGTTGACGATATAAGAAAAGGGCCTTTTTATTCTAACCCTTTTCTACACGATTGCCTCGGAGAGATCGATAAAGCCAACAAGCACATTAAACAACTACTGAGGGATAAAGTCATATTTAGATTGTGTGACATACACATCTAAGAATACATTACTTTCTTTTCATTTAATGTATTTTTTCTCAACTTTCTTTCTATGTTAATTAAATTATTGTAAAATGAATACAAATGCCTAAAATTACCGTTTCTTGCACATAATTTCCATTTTTTCTTACTATACGCATAGTATACATAATTTTTAATCTAAAAATATTATTACGCTTACATCCGCACACTATATATGAGGATATCTATGGAGGATAGTACATTTTTGGTCTAAAAGTGGAAAGTAAGTAATTTTAAGGGCACATTGTCCGGACTAGGTTTTTTACACTCGGTAGGACATGCAATAAAAGAAAAATGACCGAAATATATCAGTACCCAATCCCAATAAAAAGTTACGGCCTAAATACTGAAAAAAGAAAATACGTTAATTTTTGCGGTTTATTCATTCTCTTAAATGTTTAAGAGCAGGCTGTATGTTAAATAAAATTTCTAATCAGTAAAAAAAGTACTTGAAAATATGCAAATGGTTTTCATTTGGTTGTAAATTTGTCTTAATCGGATGCACTGGCCAAAAGTTTTACACAAGTTTTTACAAAAGTTTAAGTTTTTAAAGTTTTTGAAAACGACGATCTTGGATTTAAGTATTTATAGGTTAATCAACGGAGCAAAAAAAGGTGCGATTTTCAATGAGTTAGAAATATAGATAGGGGTAGGGAGCGCGCGAAGAGTGGGGGAAGCGGTAGAGGATAATGGGAAGCGTATGTATAGCTCTTTATTTCCAGCGCTTCCCCTACTCTTCGCGCGCTCGACGTTTTCTTGGACCGCGTCTCTAACGTACTTACACACATTTTAGAGAAAATCGGCAAAATGCATCTTATTGGGCGAATCGTGAACTTTTCAAAACGCTACTTATTTAAAATTGAATCGGACCACGATTGTCAAAATCGGAACGTGTGCAAGCTAGGTCTTCAAAATTTTCAGATTGCAATAGTAAGAAAAATAATTGCTTTACAGTGTCCAATTTTTTTGGTATAAAGTACCTACATATACCTTCTTATTTCCAAAATTTCAAGTCTTTAGCTTAAAAAATATCTGAGAAACAATTTTTTGAAAAAAAGGCCTATTTTAATCCTCTCTTTCTAATGATCTGAGCTTCTGAATACCGCATTTTCTTTGTAATTTTATACTGCTCAATTTTACTCTCTTGTTGTTTTATCCTTGCTCCCGTATTTTTCGACTTCTAACCGAAATACCAAAAAAGACTCCTTAGCGTCTTTTTTGTTCATAACAAGTACACGGGGCAAAACTGATTTGAGCACGATAAGTGTAATTGAAGTACGCATCATTTATAATCGAATGGCATAGGTCACTATATATATTTCTAACTTTGAAGGAGAAAATCTCTATTGCTAAAAAATTCCCTTGCCTTGAATAGACTCAAAAAATTAATTTCTTCGTCAAATATCTTATGAAACTAATTTTAAAATATTTAGCATGAACAATACGCAAAAATACCTGATTCAGCAAAACGACACTCTTAGGCATTAATATTTGAGTTTACTAATAGTGTGATGTGTTCTGGCCAAACACATCGCACCATGGACTTTCTATCATGAAAGTTATGCAGCACAAGGTGGGTTTGGTACTTGCATGGGTGACCGCTATTGAAGTAAATATTTTTTAAATTTGAAAAATTCTGTTTTTTTTTTAATTTTTGTCTCAATATTGATAATCAACTTAATACTAATCCACTGTCCAATGAATTTTCCAAGATGTTTTCCGCGATTTTCATTGCAGTGGTTCAACTGAAAATAGTATGCACAATTTTATGTACACTTTTGTGCATCCATTTATGCACGTTTCTATACAGGCAAAATCTGTGTCGAAAAACATGCACAAATTTGTGCACATATCTTTATACAAAAATATGCATAAATGTATGAATAAATATAAATTATTTATATTTAAAAGATTTGTATATGTTTCTGTACAGATCTTCGTATTAACCTATGTACGTGTCTGTGCAGGTATTTATGTACGTTTACCTGAAGAAAATTATGCACAGTATCTTATATGTTTCAATACAGGTATAGACATTTTTCCGTACAGAAAAAAATTTCTGTACAGATATGTGCAGAATATTATCTATTGGTATTCATGCATGTCCGAAAACTCTGCACGTATACCTAAACAAATTATTACACAGAATCTTTAAGAATATATGTAGGAGCCATATCTTCAATCCAATCCATGATGAAATTATGTACGTTTCTGTATATGTATTTGTGTAGGTTTATCTGCACAGATTTCTATACAGTTTCTTATATCATTCCCTACAAAATACTGTGCAAGATTTCCTACATGATCTTCTGCCGGTTTTTTCATAAGGGTTTGAATATTGTGAAACACACATTCACACATATATTAACATGGACCATGGATCTTCACCGGGCTCAAACTACTTCTCTTTCGACGATATCAAGGACAAATATGGAGAGGACGCACGAGCAAAAATTGACAGTGTTCCTGAAGAGGGTGACCGTGTTCACCGAAACGTTAAAGGTAAAGGAAAAATGGTTTAAAATTAATTCTACCTTTTTCCCAACACTTGCCTCAGAGAGATCGATAGACTTTTTTTAAAACAGTTTTTAAAAAGTTAGGTGGTTGATAAAAGTTTTAAGTTTACACAATGACTGTGAGTTTCATTCAAAATTGTTTTTTTTATATCTATAGATAAGGCCTTTAGGCTTCGAAAATCTCGAAATCAGCATTTTTTCGATTTTTAATAGCTTTTTACGCGAAAACTATTGAAGTTACGAAAAAATGATGTAGAATCTTTTAGGTTGAGAATGATCTGAGCAATTGAAAAAAATTTTTTGGGTCGAAAATATGTAAATTTTTTAATTAGTTATAATTTAATTTAATTTAAGTGCGGACATGTAAATTACCACTTTGGAAAAAACCATCCATATATCGTACGAAGATTATGATAACTCAGAAAAAGCCTAATTTAATTTGCCATTTTCTGATACTCTTTAAAATAATTTGTGAGTTATGTTATATCACTTAGTTACATCAAAAAATTACATCATTCATTTTCAAACAAGATGTGCTTAATTCATTTATTTCTGATTCATTTTAAAATCATTTCAGATTTTTGTAATAATGATTATTTTTAAGTAATACTGAGTTATTTTAATTCAGATAATTGAACAAAACTTTAATTCTTTTTGTCAAAACTTCTTTTGCCTAAACTTTTTTAAAGTGGATTAGGCAAATTGTCGAATAGGCTAGAAAAAAAACTAAAAGTACAAAATTCAAGCTTTTTTTAAGATTTTAAAAGATTTAGTTACGGATGATAAAGAAGAGAAAAAATGTGTACTTTTACATAGGCTGTTATGGAATAATTTCAGTTGAGATACTTGGACACTCATATAAACTCAAGAAAAGGTAAAAATATAAAAAAATACATTGCTTGCTGAACAAATACAAGAGAAATCGTTTCTATCTTAGAAGAAATCAGATGCCTGTAAAGTCATATGCATTCAGGGATGGCTCACTAGTCAGAACTAATGATGGGTGCAAACATTGTGTATAGCTTTTTGTTATTATTTGCTATGTATTATCATGTTTCTGTAGATAAAAGTATTTTGTAGTTAACACTAAACGAGCGATGATGGCTCAATCGGTAGAGTCTCAGGCTAGAAATCCAGCGGTTCTGGGTTCAAGGCTGATTCTCGACGATTTTGGGGACACCTCTTTGTTTACATAAGTGTCTATATATCTGAGCTCCAGTGGTTTGGATTCCACTGTGTATAGCGTGTATATTTCAGTGTATATAAAACTGTAAGTCTCCTTCCCCTTGTGGATATGCAAGTTGCTCAATAGTAGACTCAATGCACTAATTGAGGACTCGCAAAAATGCAGGGAATGAGAGTCGCTAATACTGACAGGAGATGCAACTTAAAACACAGTAAAACAAACAAAACAAAAACTAAACGAGTTTAATATGAATATTCAAATTCAAAAAGAGATAATTATATTTCACCTACTGGGCCCCTCGATGATATGGCCCATCACACTCGATCCCTCGTAACTAAAAAAATAAATAAATAAAATTCATTTTTTATCATAACCTGGCTGGAAGTGTTACATTTTTCTTAGTGCAAAAAGTGTAATGAACAAATATAGTACATGGGTAATTTGCAGAAAAGTGGCATATGCGATGTCGCTACTCCCTAGACTGCCACATTTAAACTTTATTGAATCGGCAAGTACACAAAAATCTTGTACTAAATGTACTTAACAAATGAGGATACATACTTAAGTCATTCTATTAATTATACCTTGTGGAAAATATTCACATAATTTTAAAATTTAAAAAAATGACTTGATTTAACGTGAATTCTTTACATAATTATTGACATCATTTGTGATATATGAATTTCCAGTTGTTTATCACGTGATATTATTAAATCATTAAATATTTTTGAAATATTAAAATTATTCAGTACATACATTTATTATGTAACTGTAAAGTGCCAGGTCTATTGACTATGTTAGACTATTGACTATATCGATGGCTGAGATTAAAAAGATGCTTATTCAGAGTCCGATGGAAGAAGCTGCTTATTCAAAGTCCGCTTGAAGAAGCAGAAAAATTGTAAACAATCCAGTATTGCAAAAAATATGATAAAAAATCGCAAAAATTCGGAAAAATTCGCAAAAAATCGAAAAATCTGGTAAAATTGTAAAAAATCGGAAAAAATTATAAGGAAATTCAGTATTGCGAAAAATATGATGAAAATTCGCAAAAATTCACTTCGCGTAATTTAATTAGAAAAAGCAGAGCCCCAACTTCGCGGTAGAGTACATCGAGCTCACATATGAAACGAGGAAGTGGCACGAGCCGCCAGTTCAAACGTTCCTACCATGATCGCATTGGCAACCAATACAATATGGCCGGAGCGTCGCTTAGCAACTCGGGCTTTCAAATATTGTACAATAGTTTTTGTATTTGTATGTGAGTTTTCATGTGCGGGGCGTATAACATTTAGCGTTTCCGAAAGTCAGAAGTCAGTCGTACGTTGATCTCCACCGGTGTCGTATCACCATCTGGCGGCACCGACACTCTGCAGAATCGAGTCATTGCCGAAGAAAAGGTGAGGTTTAGGCTTTTTATTTATTATTTTTGCATTAGATTTTAGCGTTTTTTACGTTTTATTTACAATTTGAGTTATTTTAGTGCCGACAATTGGACGCACGGTGGTTTTTTATGTTTTAAATATTGAGTTTTATTTATAAGGTATATTGTTTGTATTTTGTAAAATTGTTTTTAAATTGTTTGAAATTTTTTGTAAAAAAAATTTTTTTGACATAGCCCTGAAGAGGACCGCTACACGATCGAAACGTTGGCAAAATAAAAAAACTTTGTGGCTCGAAGAGATGCATACATTCATTTATAGCTAATTACCACCAGTCGAGCGATAGAAGCATCTTTGGTACTCTTACACGCCATCTTGTTGGCTAGTAGGATAATATCCGTCGGTATAAGAGAGACACAGAGACTAGGATCGATCTTTCAAGCATTAGAATAGACGTACTCTAGTTCTGACTAATTACACTTCCGATTTTTTTTTCTTTTTTTTTTTTTTTGTTTTCCACTGAAAAGGTCATCAGGATCTGTTGACCGGGCTGGCGAGGAGTACTCGTGCGTATGAATTCGCCATCGCCATCGTCGTCCTCTTGATCACTCGCACAGAGGAAAAACGCCCAGGAAGCAGCTAGCCACCAAGACGGCGTGTAAGAGTACCATAGTCCTTCTTGAGATCAGAAGATACAAGAAGTCCACCGAGCTATTGATCAGGAAATTGCCCTTCCAGGGTATGTTTCTAATTAAATTACTCGAAGTGAATTTTTGCGAATTTTCATCATATTTTTCGCAATACTGAATTTTCTTATAATTTTTCTCGATTTATGCGAATTTTTTCCGATTTTTTCCAATTTTACCAGATTTTTTGAATTTTTGCGAAATTTTTCCGATTTTTTCCATTTTTACCAGATTTTTCGATTTTTTGCGAATTTTTTCCGATTTTTCATCGTATTTTTCGCAATACTGAATTTTTTATAAATTTTGCCGATTTTTGCGAATTTTTCCCCCCGTTTTTCGCTGTTTTTGCGAATTTTTCCGAATTTTTGCGATTTTTTATCATATTTTTTGCAACTGGATTGTTTACAATTTTTTCCGATTTTTGCGAATTTCTCCGATTTTTTTTACTGCTTATTTCCGCCGTAAAGTAGATTTTTAATTCTGGCAGTGCTGCCACTACAAAATTTGAAAAAATAAATTACTTTCGAATAAGCAGCTTCTTGAAGCAGACTCTGAATAAGCAGCTTCTTCAAGCCGACTCTGAATAAGCAGCTTCTTCAAGCCGACTCTGAATAAGCACCTTTTTAATCTTAGCCATTGATATTATGTATAATTAGCGTTAAAATATGTCGGTTTGGCAATGCACATGCGAGCATTGGGCGGCGGCTGATTGGAGTCGGGTAATATGTTTTCTGGTGGCAAATTATGACTGGTCGAGAGTATCGTGCGACGGATATTCTGTCCAAATTAAGTGTGGCTGCGCCTGAGGCTTTATAGGCCCCGGGGATGCACCACACAGGGGCTTTTGTCGAGTGAACGCGCGAGTAGTCGTTTGGGTAGTCTTGCTGGGTTTGTAAATGCGTGGAAGCATTTGACTGACTTATACATCATCTTCTCATATTCGGCTACGAGGGCTCAACCCTAGAAAGTTGAGTAGTCTCGCTGGGTATTGTCAAGAGTGAGTATAGACAAGTTAAATCTCCATTATTTGAAGACTCGGCTACGAGGGCCCAGCCGGCCAAAGTAGTTAGTTAGGAAAGGACCGCCGTTAAATCTGGTGAAAGTGACTGAAACTCAAAGCTTAGTTACGACCAAAGTATTTGCCACGAGAAGTCATGTACCCTAATATAGATTAAACATTGCTATTGTGGAAGCCTAGAGAACTTCAATAATAACAATCTTTAGACGATAAATCCAGGTTAGGTAAAATAAGTTTACGGGTAAGGACTAATTAGATTAAAGTACCGAGTGAATCATTGTAAAATAAACGACCTTTGTAAGACACGGACTGTATGCATTGAGACTCAGAATAAATAATACAAAAATGGTTTACCACATAACGTCCTAGAGAGTACTTATTTATTGAAACACCAATAGTCCTGAGAAAGCTCGCTTAAGAGGTTTAAAGCAAGGAGTTCCGGACAGGAATAAATGAAGTAAGAGTGGACGAAGTTAAGAGTATCCCAATACCCCAACAAACGGTAAGTGGACGGGTTAGAATTGGTCTTCGTGCCAGTATCCGCACTATTGTTCAGCGTGTCCGCACTTTTGAGCAGTGTGTCCGCGTTTCTTCAACGGCACATCCACTTCTCGATTAGTGTGTCCGCAGTTCCTAGTGTATCCACACTGTTGTTCAGCGTATCCGCCTAGCGTGTCCGAACTGTTGCTCAGCGTATCTGCACTGTTTCTTAGTGTGTCCGCACTTTTGAACAGTGTGTCCGCACTTCTCCAACGGCATGTCCGCGCTTCTTGATTAACGTGTCCGCACTTTTGAACAGTGTCCGCACTATTGTACAGCGGGTCCGCGCTGTTGTTCAGCGTGTTCGCGTTTCTCAGTAAACGTGTCCGTAAGTCTACATTAATAGACTGCACGTCCACATAAACAGACGGCGAGTCCGCATTGTTGTCTGCAGATTCCATATTCGAGCTTCGAGCATATAAACATAGAGAAAGCGTGTTCGATGGTGGCAGTGTCGCCGGGCGAGCCAAGCGAAAGAAGGAGAAAGAGATAGTTCAGAGTCCCCCTCCATTTCCCGCACAAATATGTGATTGGTTATGTGCCTCTCTTCCTCTCTATGCTCAGTAACCGTCGACTATATCTATGTACATCGCTGTATATAGATATATTTAGTCGAGTTACCGTTGGCTGTATCTATATACATCGCTGTATATAGATATATTTATATGAAACCTATGAAACTAGACCCATTTATTCATCGACTAATAAATCAGTATCTTCTAAAAACTGAATAACTAAAACATAAATTTACTTTTACTGATAAATAAGAGTATTTCTTAAAATTATAATGCACTTGGACTTTCCCACACCCGTGCCTACTATAGAAAACTTGCAAACTACAGTTTTTTTATATTTCTTGAGAGATTTAAGTGCTCTTTGCAAAAGCTATACAAATATATGTAAGTACTATAAATAGAGTCGGTATACTGTGGAGTGTTTCGAATTACAATCAGTTGAATATATAAATTTGGACGCAATGAATCCAAATGCGTATGTATATCTTACAAAATAAATTCCTAAAAATATTTAAAAAGAAGTTATGGCAATTTCACAAATTTAAAGTATTGAAAGTTGTGAAATCAGAAAAAAATTTGTCAAGTATTTATTATTTTTTAATGCAAACAAATATATACTTTAAAACAAGTGACAAATAAATGCTAATGAAAGTAGAGAAATCAATAAAATATGGTCAAGTATTAAAATTTAAGGTACAATAATGAAGTACAAATTATGTACAAGCAGGTTACAAATTAGTACAAGTCTTAAATTTAAGTTGCATTTTTTAATTATTTTTCTAATGCATACTTGCCGTCCTATCGTATCGTAATAAAAAATAAAGTACATTTTAATCATAGAAATTTTTGGAACAGAGAACTTATTGTAACCGTTTTATTTCAAATGTACTATCAATTTAACCAATCAGTCTAATCTGTAACCAAGTTTTGTAACGTATAATTAAAGTTTATAGAAATTTAAGTCCATTCTATCTCAAGGTATCTAATTATAATCACGGCTATAACTAGCAACTGCATGTTCTGATAATATTTTAAATTTTATTTGTGAGATTGTTACTGAGGCTTCAAAAAACTCGAACATAACTAAATTTATTGTTTCGTACGTTTGAGTGCAGCGTGCAAGAATCAAAACTCTTCGCAAGCTTTACAAATATTAAACATTTTTTTAAATTACTGTTATTCCTTATATTCTATACATCAAATGAAGATTAAAATACTGAGACAACGGGACGGCAAGTATGCATTAAAAAAATAATTAAAAAATGCAACTTAAGATTAAGACTTTGTATTATTTAGCACAATTTGTAACCTCCTTGTACATAATTTCTAATTTATTATTGTACCTTAAATTTTAATACTTGACCATATTTTATTGATTTCTCTACTATCATTATCATTTATTTAGCACTTGTTTTAAAGTATATATTTGTTTGAATTAAAAAATAATAAATACTTGACAAATTTTTTTTCTGATTTCACAACTTTCAATACTTTAAATTTGTGAAATTGCCATAACTTCATTTTAAATATTTTTAGGAATTTATTTTGTTTAAAATAATAGAAACTTATACTTGCCTAGATTTTACCTTTTAGAAAGGTTTTTTTAGAAAGATTTTAGAACTTTTTAGGAGCTAAGTAATTTCATTAAACAACAAGCATTGTACCCATTAACACCTGTTCGACACCTAAGTTTGAATCATCACGTGTAATGAATATACACGGGAAAAGTTAGGGAACCACTGTTTTCTATGTATTAAAGGGTGCTTTTTTCAATAATTAACTTTTTCTTGAATTTTTGCCGTGTAAAAATCGGAAAAAAATTTTTAAAATTCAACGTAATGTTTATTTTAAAAAATTAAGTGGTATAATATTGAACTTTTAGTACAAATTCTTTCACATATATTTTGGGTTGCTATAAACTTTTATTTAACACTGTTTACAATGTATGCATGTTTTAATTTATTTTCAAATTTTATATAAAAGAAAATGCTATATCCTTGCCGGCCTCCATCGTTTTGTTCCCTGGGCATTTTCTTTTATGTATTGTAACGGCACGATTATCGTTCTCCAAAATAATCGGTCGTGTACAACCGTGGATTGAATCCACGTTTATTAATAAGTGTCTCGTTGTCGTCGGGCGTGCGAAGCACGGCTCGGCCGACTCGTGTGGCTCGTACGAGTGTACGAGGTTGCGAAGGCGGCAGGGGACGAGGTATCGAAATAATGAGATATCCGTGGATTAAAAGAGAACTAGTGAAAATATATTGTATTAAAAGGAATACACAGAGCTCGATCTTACGAGCGGTCGTGCGACACCGCACACTACGCGAGAGAGAGAGAGAGAGATGGGGCTCAATCGCCCGAATACCGAGAGTGATAGAGAGCTCGTACTTACAAGGTCGCACGTCGGTGCCGGGAGGTGGTCGCAGTCTCGTAGCTCACGGACGCTGCAGTCGTCCTGGCTGACTCGAAGTGAAGTCTCACGCAGGGGAACGAACTCCGGGCGGTCGAATAGGACGAGATAGGTCGCAAGCGGATGCCCGAAAGGGACACAAAAGTGTGTGGTAAAGAACCGGCGCGAAGGATCGGTGAGGATGGTTCGGACGCTAGCGCAATACTAAATAATTGTACGCGCGCGATACCGGAGGACGCTCCGGTCCTTGACACGGCGTTGTCATATTTTGGCAACGAGTAATCGATGAACCGGCAACGTCGCGGGCGGGAATACGCGTGCTCTGTGTCTCTCTAAATATCGGCCTAATATAGGCATTCTCTCGCTCTCTCTGTCTTTCTCGTAGAGTAGTGTCCGCTGGTGGTCGCTAGAACAAGAAATGTATTAGTACAAGTAATACGGCATACGCCCGGAGAGGCGATAACGTTCGTATTATATATGCGACCGTTATAGTATGTGTAATGTGTATATATCGAATTTCAAAAAATAAATGCACTTTTTTTGGTCTAGACATAGAAAAAAAATTTTTAAAGCTAGAGGTTTCGGACCGATCAGACTTTCTTCTGTAACCCGTAAGATAGTCAAAATTGCAGAGGAACATGGAAAAAGGTGCTAATAACCATATTTCTAAGACATTTTAATTTTTTTTTACTAAAAATTAATGCGTGCAAATACTGGAATAATAATAATTACGACTGTTTCCAAGGCACCAATAAAATTACAAATAACACTACAACAAAGTATTGCAAAAGAGCTTTAATTTAAAGAAAATATGCCACGATTCGATGTTCTGATCAAAAGTTATGCCCGTTTAAAAAAAAGAAATAATAAAAATTCGAATATCCGATTTTTTCTTTTTCCTCCATATGCTTCCCCATGTTAAATTTTCATATTCTGTATTTCCTACGTTCCTCAGCATTTTTTATCATATTTTGGCTTACAGAACAAATTTCCATTGGTCAAAATCTCTAGCTTAAAAAATTTTTTTTCTGATTCTTGACCAAAGAAAAGTGCCTTTATTTTTTGAAATTCGACATATATGTAAAATAAAATTAGAAAATAAATAAAAACATGCATATATTGGAAATAGTGTTAAATAAAAGTTTATAGTAACCCAAAATATATGTAAAACAAAGTGACATTTTAGCTATATTTACTTCAACCATGAATGCACACTTAATGAAATGACTTAAGCACATAACCTCACTTTTTAAGTAAATTTAATAGAATATTTTTGTGTAATTGCGAATTCGATAAAATTTAACGGTAGTTATATGGCAGAGTAGGGGGTGGCCACATGTCATATGCCACTGTATATGCCACTTCTACAAATCACCCATATGCCTTCCCTGTAAAGCTTCGGTCAGTATGTATACGAAGTGCTATGCCGATGTATACAACGTAGCAGCTACATAATAGTTAGCTATATGTATAGGGATGGAAAAGGAAAATCTTCGGAAGGCAATAGGAGAAGAGGACCCGGCGAAGAAAACGACGGGGGGCCGCAGACCGCCGCTCGGCAAGGAAAGTATATACCTATATATACGAAGCGCTATGCCTATGTATACAGCGTAGTAGCTATATATACATCGTAGTTAGTATCAAGCGCTATAACTATATGTGTGTGTGTGTGTGTGTGGGATGGAGAAGGAAAATATTGTTATGACCAGCGCGATTCGAGATGTTGGAATCGCGCATAGCAACCGCTGCAACTTCGCGGTTGTTATTGTATTTGTCTATCAGTCTAGCGCTGACAGCTATTCGATTTGCATGTCTAAGCTTGAGTAATAAAGTCGTTCTTGTCTATCTTTTCTATAAATAAGAGTGTTAATAATCATTATCCTAACCTGACCACAACATTTTGGGGGCTCGTCCGCAAGTGAACGTATTACCCAGTGAATGAAGTTAAGATCGGGCACGATGACCTTAACCCGTACACCGCCTCCTTTCCCGCCCCTCATCGCAGTCTCTGAGACTTCACAAGCTGATACGCTTCCGCCACCTACTCACACATCACCAACGGTGGAACAATCTTCACTCGCTGATGAAAATACCCAACTTCGACAACAACTCCGGCTTGCCGAATCTACACTTGAAGAGTGCACATTGGAGGTTACCCGCATATCAAAAGAACTCTGTATTCGTGAATCAGAGCTTCTTCAAGAACGTCACCTTCGTGAAGAAGAAGTCAAGAAGATCGAAGCTAAGTATTCTTCTCTTCTTACTGAGTCAACCGCAGAAATTTCTAGGCTTAATTCTCTCCACAGAAAAGCATTAGCCGAAATCGATCGACTCACGTCTTCTTCATCTACTCGTCGCGAATTATTTCCCGGACCTGGCTCTTCACCATCAACTGCCGACAACTCCCGATTACTACTCGTCAACAGAACTCTACTCACGGATAACGAATCTCTTCGTCAGCAGTTACGAGAACTAAGTTCTTCATCCAATCCTAACACAAACACAAACACTTTCACTAACAATCTAGGTTATAATCATAAGTTAGACGATTACGATGGATCAACACCTCTTCGAGAATATTTAATTCAATTTCAGGTTATGACTAGAATTAACACTTGGTCTCCAGAAACCAAAATGGTTGCTCTTATTTCTAGTTTGATAGGAAAAGCAAAGTCCATTTTAACTGAATCTGATATTTCTTCTTCTAATTTTGAGAATTTGATCTCTAAGTTAGAATTAAGATTTGGAGATAAACATATGGAAGCAACATACTATTCACAATTTCAAACTCGTCGTCAACAGTTTAGTGAAGATTTTTAAACGTTTGCTTCTGACTTAGAACGACTAGCAGCATTAGTTTTTCCCGAATGTTCTCTTGAGATTCAAGATAAATTTGCTTGTTCTCAGTTCATTACAGGTATCTTTAATAATTCTATCAGACAAACTCTCCAATTAGAAAGGACAAAATCATTAAAAATAGCTCTTACTCGTGTCATGGAAATAAAAGCTATTTTTTATTTTAATAAGAACTCTCAACTGCCTATGAGTAATTCCACTCAAAATACCGGGGTTAATTCATCCAACGCTCCATTCAAACCTCGTTCATCTACAGATTATTTAAAAAATGTTGAATGTTGGCAATGGGGAAAGAAGGGCCATTTGAGAACATCTTGCCCAACAAATAAACAGGGAAACTAGATTGTGTTGGACTTTCTGGAGCGAGTTCGACACAGTTTAGACAGACTCCATCCAATATTTGTATTAGAAGAATTAATGAGAATTTAAAACATTTTTACTTTGATGGTTTAGTTAATAAAAAATCTTGTAATTTCAAATTAGATTCCGGTTCAGATATTATCATTTTAAATTCAAAATTTGTTGATACTAATGACACAAGAATTCCCATTAATTCGAATTTACTTCGTTATCCGACAGGAGAAATAGTTCCAGTACAATTTTTGATCTCTGCAGTTATTGAATTAGGAATTTATTCAGCTACTTTAGATATTTATGTAATGGATATGGTTGACGATTGTATTCTTGGAGGTGATTTTCTTCATTTAACTGGCTTAACAGACTCTATTACTAATTTAATTCGTACTCCAAATTTAATCACCAATGTTGTAAATCCAGTTCAAGTGGCTAGGATAGATAATTCATTTGAGAATTTACCAGAAATTATTCAGAATGTTTTCGAAAAGAATATTGAAGAGTTAGACCATAATCAACGTGACAAATTTTCGAGTTTATTACTGGATTTTAAAGACCTTTTTGAAGATCATGATATTTCTGGACATTGCAATATCGTAGAACACAAAATTCAATTACTTCATGATCATCCCATTAAATTACCTATTCGTAGACCACCTATTCATCAGGAACAAGAACTTGACAATTGTATTTCTGAAATGCTTTCTCAGGGTGTTATTGAACAGGATGGTTCTACTCGTTTCTGCATCAATTTCCAAAAGTTAAATGCAATCACCATTACAGATTCTTACCCTTTACCTAGAATTGATGACACTTTGAACAAATTAAAAGGATTTTCATGGTTCAGTACTTTAGATTTAAAAAGTGGTTATTGGCAAGTCAAAATTCGGAAAGAGGATAGGAAATATACAGCGTTTTCTATTGGAAAAGGTCTATGGCAGTTTAAGGTAATGACTTTTGGTTTGTGCAATGCTCCTGCCACTTTCCAACGTTTAATGGAAAAATTACTTAGAGATTACCTTTCAGATTTCTGTCTAGTCTATTTAGATGATGTTATGGTTTTAGGTAAATCTTTTGATGACATGATTTCTAATTTAAGAAAGGTTTTCATTCGTTTTCAACAAGCAGGTTTACGTCTTAACAAGAAGAAATGTGTTTTCTTTAGGAGACAGGTTGAATATCTAGGCTATATTGTTTCTGAGAAGGGGAAAACTGCTGATCCTAAGAAGATCGACTGTGTTAAAAATTGGCCTATTCCTCAAAAGAAAAAAGATGTTCTTAGTTTTGTGGGCTTTTGTGGTTATTATAGAACTTTAATTAAAGGTTTTGCAGATATAACTAAACCTCTTTATAAACTCACTGAGAACTCAGCTAAATTCATTTGGTCAGAAGAATGTCAAAATGCTTTTTTTAAATTAAAAGAAAAACTCATTTCTTCTCCCATTTTAGCATTTCCATCTCTTGAGTCTGAATTCATTTTAGATACTGACGCTTCTAACCATGGAATTGGTTCAGTCCTTTCACAGATGCAGGATGGTAAAGAACGAGCGATAGGCTACTATAGTAGAGTCCTCTCCAAGTCAGAAAGAAATTATTGTGTGACTCGTCGAGAACTTCTTGCTATAATAGAGTCGTTAAGAAATTTTCATCGCTATCTTATTGGTAAACCATTTCTTATTCGCACAGATCATTCTTCTTTAACTTGGTTATTATCTTTTAAAGAATTAGACGGTCAATTAGCTCGATGATTAGGTAAATTAGATCAATATGATTATAGGATTGTTCATCGTAAAGGTAGTTTACATAAGAATGCCGATTCTCTTTCACGTCGTCCTTGTGAAGATTCTTCATGTAAATATTGTTCAAAAGTAGAGGATAAATTTTCTGAAAACGAAAAGACAGTTGCCCGAATTATTTTTGAAGAAAATTTACCCTCAGACTGGAAAACATTTCAACAAGCTGATGAGTGTATTTCTTTCATTCTTCGCATGAAAGAATTAAACACAAAACCAGACTGGCAGGATATTTCACCTTTAGACACTTTCGTTAAAGTCTATTGTTCACAGTGGGACTCATTATTGTTAGTTGATGGAATTCTTTTTAGAGAATGGATTTCTACTAATCTCAATTACAAGATTCGCCAATTAGTTGTTCCTAAAAGTAAAATCAAAGAAATTTTAGAGGAAGCTCATGACTCACCTTCCGGTGGTCATTTTGGAGTTAATAAAACTTTAGAAAAGATTCGAAAAAGATTTTATTGGGCGTCTTGTAAATCAGATGTAGAAAATTGGTGTAGGTCTTGTAAAATTTGTGTTGCAAAAAGGTCCTTCTGATAAGGGAATTAGTCAAATGAAGGTTTACAATACAGGTATTCCATTCGAGAGGCTTCAAATGGATATCCTAGGTCCCTTTCCCCTTTCTTCTTTAGGGAATAAATACCTTTTAGTAGTGACGGATAGTTTTACTAAGTGGGTAGAGGCTTTTCCTCTCTCGAATATGAGAACTAAAACAATTGCGGAAATTTTCGTTCATGAAATTATTTGTCGTTATGGAGTCCCGTTAGAAATTAACACAGATCAGGGTACACATTTTGATTCTCGCTTAGTGAAAGAATTAGCAGTTTTACTAGGAATTAAGAAAACTAGAACTTCACCTCTACATCCTCAAGCAAATGGTCAGGTAGAACGTCAACATTAAACACTTTTACAATACCTCACAAAACATGTACACGACACTCAAAAAGATTGGGACCGTTGGGTATCTCTCTTTTTGTTAGCTTACAGATCCTCAAAACACGCAACAACCGGAGCTACACCAGCAGAAATGTACACCGGCTTCGACCTCCGACTTCCTTTGGACTTAATTCGAGGGTGTCCACCAACAGGAATCTTCGTTGAAGAGGATGAAAATTATGTACACCAACTGCAAAAGAAACTTCACTCACTACATCACCTGGCTCGAGACAAAAGATCCCTTCAATCTGAAAGAACAAAATCTTGGTACGACCAACGGGCTCGCAACGTCGAATACACCCCTGGACAGAAAATTTGGTTCTTCAACCCTCAAAGAACCAAAGGCAAAGCACCCAAACTGCAATCGAATTGGGTTGGTCCTTGGGAAGTCGTCAAGAAGATCAACGACGTGGTTTACTGTATTCGTCGTTCCCCAAGACATAAGTCCAAGATTGTTCACATCAATCGTCTTGGCACCTTTTCCGAGAGACACCCCGACTTGGCTGCTGACTGCTCTGCTCATGGTTTTTGAGCCATGGTTTTTTCCATGAGCGTGAAGGTGAATACCGGAGCAGAGACTTGAGAAGGGTACCATGGCATGTCATTTCCCCCCACTCATGTCAGAAGATCACTCTTAACAAACCGTGAAGAAATGAGACGAAAGAGAAAAGGAATAAGAACGGAAGAATAAAGTATAAATTGAAGCTTGGACAGTCAGAGAAAAGATTGGATCGCATGGTTTTTCAAGATGGGAATATTCCTTTTCAAGAGACGGGTCCAATTCTATTCCTGTAAGTGATGATTGGAATTGACCTGTAAGCATGGCTCGGTAACTTGATGCCCGGCGTGGATCAAGGTAGAGGATGTTGGTGATTCCTGTAAGTCATCATTGGAATTTAGAAGAGGATCAACCCGCTTGAAAGGAAATTCGGTTAATGTGGTTACTTGGACGAAGATTAACAGATTGTGGTTACTAGAATGAGATGGGACCGACTGAGCATCCTTGAAGGAAGTTTGAATGGAAAGCTAATACAGAAAGAAGACTTAAGATTGTCGGGACGACAATCTAAAGAAAAAAGGGAGAGCAATGTTATGACCAGCGCGATTCGAGATGTTCGAATCGCGCATAGCAACCGCTGCAACTTCGCGGTTGTTATTATATTTGTTTATCAGTCTAGCTCTGACAGCTATTCGATTTGCATGTCTAAGCTTGAGTAATAAAGTCGTTCTTGTCTATCTTTTCTATAAATAAGAGTGTCAATAATCATTATCCTAACCTGACCACAACAATATATATATATATATATGGGATGGAGAAGGAAAATCTTCGAAAAGGAAATACGCACTCCGAAAATTCAAACAGCTTTATTTAACGAACGGTTCAATATTTTTAGCTGATTCTTTTTTTATATGAAACGTCGAATCAATATCATTTAGAATGTATGCTAATAAAATGCATGTGCGTTTGATAAACTTAAGTTATTGTCGATGGAAAAAATTTGGAAGTTGGGAAAAAGTGAATCAAAGCACATATAGGCTAGGCGGCGTACGTAAGCCAGCTTACTTATACTTGCCAGCGGGCGCTACCGCGCCCCTTGATAGCATGCTCAGAAGTTTTAAACCGCCCGCACCACTCGGACATAGGAGAAGCATAGCCCCCTCTTCCTCGCCAAATAACGGGGGAAGGGGACTCCGAAGTATTTCTCTCTCTCTCTCTCTCTCTCTCTCTCTCTCTCTCTCTCTCTCTCTCTCTCTCTCTCTCTCTCTCTCTCTCCGAAGCTTACGGTGGCGACACTTTTTAACACGGTATGCTTCCTCCATGTATATATGCTCGAAGATATTAAGGGGATGTCGGAGCTAGCGTGACGGGTTATGACTGGTAGTTCCAACTTTTTATTGAGCACATGCTTTATATCATCAAAAATCAAACTGATAATTGTTCGTAATCGTACAGGCTACCTCGCAACGCAAAGCTTTTTTTATTCAATATCTAAAAATTTTTTAATTATGAGTTTATTGCATAAAAAAGTGACGGTCACGTTACGGATTCCCAAAATTCATATCGGATCTTCGAGCATATACACATGGAGGAAGCATACCGTGTTAAAAAGTGTCGCCATCGTAAGCGTCGGAAAGAGAGAGAGAGAGAAATACTTCGGAGTCCCCTTCCCCCGTTATTTGGCGAGGAAGAGGGGGCTATGCTTCTCCTATGTCCAAGTGGCGCAGGCGGTTTAAAACTTCCAAGCATGCTATAAGATATACATACGCATTTGGATTTATTGCGTCCAAATTTATATATTCAACTGGTTGTAATTCGAAACACTCCACAGTATACCGACTCTATTTGTAAGACTTACATCTATTTGTATAGCTTTTTGCAAAAAGCACTTAAATCTCTCAAGAAATATAAGAAAACTGTAGTTTGCAAGTTTTCTATAGCAGGCACGTGTGTAGGAAAATCCAAGTGCATTATACACTTTAAGAAATACTCTTATTTATCAGTAAAAGTAAATTTATCTTTTAGTTATTCAGTTTTTAGAAGATACTGATTTTTTAGTCGATGAATAAATGGGTCTAGTTTCATAAGTTTCATATAAATATATCTATATACATTATACAGCGATGTATATAGATACAACCGACGGTTACTTAACTAAATATATCTATATACAGCGATGTATACAGATGTAGTCGACGGTTACTCAGCTTAGAGAGGAAGGGAGGTACATAACCAATCACATGTTTGTGCGGAAAATGGAGGGGGCCTCCGAACTACCTCTTTCTCTCTCTTTCGCTCGAATTGCCCGGCGACACTGCCACCATCTATCATGCTTCCTCTAGGTCAGTGGTCTCAAAAGTAGCCCCCAAATTCGCGCGAACGTTTGAACGTATAATGTTAGATGAAAAAAAGTGCTTAAAAATAAAAAGTGAATGTAGGATAATTACTTAAAAATTAAGAAAAGAAAAGTTACTACAACAAAAATTTGTTTTCTACTTAAATTATAATTATAAATATTCCGCGAAGTTTCGCCCGTACAGCATACTAAATAATTTTATTTCAGACTTACAGGCGATAGAATACCACTGAAAATGTTTGTAATAGCAGTAATAATACCAGTCTTAATAGTTTATGTTAAATAAAAGTATTAAATATTGCAAATAACATAAAATAAATGAAAAAAGCAAAATAGCCCCTTCAACGCTATGCACAGTATTAAAGGGGCTATTTTGCTTTTTTCATTTATTTTATGTTATTTGCAATATTTAATACTTTTATTTAACATAAACTATTAAGACTGGTATTATTACTGCTATTACAAACATTTTCAGTGGTATTCTATCGCCTGTAAGTCTGAAATAAAATTATTTAGTATGCTGTACGGGCGAAACTTCGCGGAATATTTATAATTATAATTTAAGTAGAAAACAAATTTTTGTTGTAGTAACTTTTCTTTTCTTAATTTTTAAGTAATTATCCTACATTCACTTTTTATTTTTAAGCACTTTTTTTCATCTAACATTATACGTTCAAACGTTCGCGCGGATTTGGGGGCTACTTTTGAGACCACTGCTCTAGGTGTATATGCTCGAAGTATCGGCTAGCAGTTCCAATTTCTCGCAAAAATTATGACACGCGTAACTGTGCTTTGTGCAATAAACATGACTATGTATTTGCTATTTATGATCGAATGCAATTTTTGAGGTTATGTAATGCCTCATTTAATTTGCATCGCTCCGACTCTCCCTTAACAAAATAAATAACAAATACAGAACGTAAGACTCACGAGTTGAGGCTAGATTCCAAAATGAAATATAAAGTAACCTGCGCATCCCTATTTACTAACACGTAAATACGGTCCTTACATAACAATTTTGGATGATGCAAATAAATCACATAATATTATGACATTATTAAAAAATTTTTATTTCTTGTTATTATTTAATACGTAACTAAATTATGTAACAATTTTAAATGATGTAAATAAATATTATTTTATGAATATGGGCACAAAAATCGACCAATTCAGCATATTTCATCTCTTTTATTTACATCTTTAAAATAAACCTTTTATAAAACGATGTCATTTTGAAATAACCAGATTATATGGAGCAATGTGTGCTTGCAGTCTTGCTGCAACTAATTCGATTGTTTTAATAACCTTTTACTGAATTATACTTAAAAATATTAATATAAAATACAAGTACTGTCCATCCGACTATATAATTATGTTCATAAAATGATTTTATTTATTTCCATCATTTAAAATTGTTACATAATTTATTTATGTATTATAATATAATTCCAACAAATTTTTGAATCATGTCATAATATTATGTGATTTATTCGCATCATCCAAAATCGTTACATAATAAAATTATCCTATTTCAGAAATATTTAAGGATGTAATAATATCATATGATAAACAATTAGAAATTGATAAATCACAAATTGATATGTCATTAATTACATAAACAATTCACATTAAATCAAGTCATTTTATAACATCTTAAAATAACGTCAATATTTTCAACAGAGTATGCATTAATGGTTGCAGTAAACAGAGCCAAAATGTAACCTTTATGCCATATCCCAAAGAGAACATTAGTAATTAAAATACTGTAGGGCTTCAGATATGCAACTAAGCTCACCCACTAAATAGAACAATTTTTGTACAGGGAATATAATTTAAAATTTCATTTAGAAATATTTTTTAAATATATGTTTCTTACTCTCGTCTCAATCCCGTTATTTTAAAAAATTATTTCCCATTTAGAATTCTATGCTTATTTCCGTCCAGTATTGCCAAGTTGATCGCTATGACACATCAGAGTTAAGGATTTTAAACCTTTGCAAGTTGAATTTGAATTTTTTCATGCGAGCAGAATTTTACACTATTGTTATAACGGTTTTTTTGCACTAATTTGATGTGGTAAAAAAACATCACCTCCATGGCACTCGTTACTGCAATGCTAAGTAAATTTGTTTATTAGGAAATTTGTTTATCTTGTAGCAACCCACAAAATTTCCCTGTACTAATTTACTGGGAAAAATTTGAATAATAGATATAACTTTTTCCCAATAAACTATGTTTTTTTATACTTCAGATGATAAAAAACCATTGCCTCCGTAACAATTCTTTTTTCTTTTTCGATTTGGATGGTGAAATTGCCATTTTTCTGTAAATCATCCTATATATTTGGGAGATAAAATTTGCGAATTAATTTACACATGCAATTAGCTCATCAATTCTTTTAACTTCAAATTTTTTTAAATTCACATTAGACAGTGTCTATGTACAGCCACCGATGCACTGCACATGGCACACGGTATACGGTACACGGTATACGATATAGATTGATACAATTTCAATTAAACTCCAATATTTTTTAATAAACAAATGTATTTCTTAACGGATTATTACTTTAGCCACCCTCACTCGACATGGTAACACCCTGTGATAGGCTATTGCCAAGGTTGCGGGAGGATAGGGATAGTTATTTTTAAAAAATAGTGATGCTTATATATCATGTACCATGTTCCGTCTATGCACGAGTTCATCAAATTTGTTCTATTCCCCATCTGCCGTATACCATGTACACAGGTTGATTGAAATTGTGTGTATCTTTACTGTATACTGTGTATTGTCCACCGTGTGTGGTGCACAGGCAGGTGTATGTAGATAGTGCCTTTACATTAAACTAGTTTCAATTCATGTTTTTCTTTAAGTATTGATAATAAATTATAGAAATTTGTGAAACCTGAAAATTTTTTGCAATTTCAGTGTTTATTAATTAATTATACGACATATACATGCATTTTCTACGCTTTTCCATCATTTTTATGACAGATATATTCTACAAACACATCTGTCGTACGTTAAACACCTGCCGTGTAATCATTAAAAAATAAATAAACAATTTACTTTACGGTCCTACTTGCTTTAGTATTAAACTTTTTATAATTATTCAATTCTATTTATTTACATTATATACTGAGAGCCATTTAATTCAAGTTCTGAATTAGCTCTCATAATTTTATTGTTTAAAAATTTAAAAATAAACGGTAATTCGATAGAATTATTGATAATTATATTTACTTTCAACATCACTTAAAACAAACTTCAAAATATATGAAATTAAAATTCATTCTGATCTACTTTTTCATTTTTATTTTGATTTCATCTTTAATAGTAACATACTACTTATTCATTATGAGTAACATTATAAATGATAAGACCCTAAGAATGTGTAAAAAAATACTCTTGTTACAATAATAACATTATTTGTCACATTGTTTTGTTTTAACAGTAAACTTCAGTCAATCACCACAGCCACATTTGGTCTAGGCATGGAGGAAGAGAGAAAGAAATCAAACTCCTATGGGCTCATGTCGGAAAAATGGCACCCTTTCTCCGACAAAGATAGCCGTGTACACTCAGCGGAACTGCCTTGACCTAGTGAGTAACAGAGTCATCTGTTGGCGGTTAATGGAGTCGCTATGGATTACCATGAGAAGACAAGAACTGGCTAATATATCATTTAATTCCTGTAAATTAATATGCAATTGTTATGTTATATATTTTTGCAATAAACTTCAAATAATTTTTTTTTTAACTGTTCATTTTCTCTGTACACCGTTCGTCCACATAGCGTCTTAACATACTATGAATAACCCAAATTAAAATACTGATTTCAAAACTTTATAATTATAAATTTAAGTTGAAACCAAATTCTTTTGTTTAATAATGACTCTATCGCTCGATGATGGAATAGTGTAGAATAAAAAATTGATGCGTCTCTTCGAGCCAAGTTGTTTATTTTAAAAAATGCCGCCTCAAAGCGAGTTATAAAAATGTTATATCAAACCTAAAAAATAGTCCGAATAAATTTTAATTGTAAATAATGTGATTGCGGAGGCTCGGTGGCGAGCGGACTGTATCAGGATCTTAGCATACAGTGAGAGGTGGCATACCGCTTCGCGCTCTCTTCAACTCAGCCAACACATGTTCAATAGTGATTGGCTGGCGAGCCGGAGCGGAACAGCCCAGTGGGAGGTCGGAGAGACCGGGTTGCCGTGGCAACGCTCCGTCCATACTGTATACTATATAGTCATATAGTCATGGCAGGAGCGTTTCTTACGTTGCGGCGCGGGCCCCCCGTCCTGCTACTTGAGTATTAACGTGCCACCTCCAATGTGTTATTCGTTCTTGGTATATGGATGAAGCTCGAGGTATCCGTCGCTGATGCGGTTTGCATTATAATAACATTTCTAAGTATTAGTACATCTAATGTATGTATTGCGGAATATATATTGCCCGATTTTTGTAGAGACATTAGTTGACGTCTTGCCTCGACCGGTGCCGCATTACCACCTTGGCACCGGGGAATCGTTCTGTTAAATAAAATTCTCGAGTCCTAGGCCGTAAGTTATTATTTAAAAAATTTTGTAATATTTCTTCTGTAAACTTTGGTTTAAAATTTAAATTTATATTTATAGCGCCATATGCGATTTATCCTTTTTACTGGTCCGTTCCTAATAATGTAAAAACACGGAAGTTGTTTTGCAAATTAGGTAACTATGTCTATATGTACAATTTTCAATTTCACTTATTTTAATATTATTATTGTAATAAAACCTTGTAATTTAACGTTATACAGCCACTGAAGAGGGGATAAAAATATCCCGAAACGTTTGGCATTTTTTAAAATAAACAACTTGGCTCGAAGAGACGCATCAATTTTTTATTCTACACCAAATTCTTTTAATTAAATCTTAAGGCTGTAATGTGGCAAAATATCGCCACGTCACATCGAGCACCGAGCTGCCGGGGTAGGAGCGTCTTAAGGACGTGCAAATGATAATTGGGTGCATGTGGTAATGGCGTTTGTTTCTTTTGCGAGTAACTACGCGAGGAGCGGAGAGACGACTTCGGGAGAAGGAAAATACGGAGGAAATAGTGACATGTCATTATGAGGGACGTGTTTCGAGGCGTGCTTTGAAGAGAGGAGAGATGATTAGAGGGAAGTTTAGGAGGTCGAATCTTATTGAGCGGCTTCGAAAGTTGATTAAGGAGCGATTTGATGAATGGGTAGTTCAGGAAATTAACAAAGGGAAAAATAGCATTTGTTATAGTAGCGGGGGCGTAGGGCATTTTGCAGCCAAATGTCAGATACGTAGGGAATGCGCAAACGTTAATGACCGTGAGAATTGTAATAATATAGAACAAAATCGCGAACCACCGCGAATCGACAGTCCGCGATTAAAAACGATAAAGTAGAGCTGTGTATATTTATTGTAAAAAAACAAAATACCCAAGTAGATTACGTAGATATCGTTATTTTTGCACTCACTGCCAAAGAAAAGATCATTCGGATGATAAATGTAGAAAACGCCCCGCGATAGAACAAAAACCAGATTTAACATTAACACCCTTTTTAGATATTTAAATTCAATAGTAGTAGATATTTAAAAGCGTTGATTAGTTTTGATACTGTTAGCATTAAAATGGTGCGAACTAGGAGGGCGATTCCAGCGGAGAAGTCGCCGCGACTTCGCGCGAGCTGAGGTAGTGTTGCGAATGATAGGAGTCTATCAGGTTCGGTACGCGAGTTGATAGATAAAATAGTGCAGCCAACGCGAAGCATGTCATTCCGTTTTCCATCAAGCAGTGGAAATAATAAAGCGAGCGAAACGATGACAGATCCGGGAATCACGTCGACTAGTAATCCGTCGGGCTACTCGCACGGGCGAGCGACCCTTCGAGGTATTTAAAAATATCAGAAGCTATAAAATTCTTGTCAGAATTTATAGGCAAGAACATTAGCATTGCGCAATTTCTGAGGGAGTGTAGAGACCAGCTAAGTCCTAGCTGCAGATCGTTTTATTTTCGTTAGGCTAGTTAAATCCAAAATTACGGGGAAGGCGAGACAATGCATAGAGGCACGGGTCAACGACACTTTCGATGATATTTTCACAGTTTTAAAACGCGCGTAAGCACTCCACCAAACGTTTTATAGCTTACAGACCGAACTTTCGAATTATGTACAAACGGAGAATGAAAACGCGTCAGATTTTGGACTTAGAATAACACAGAATATCAATAAATCAATAGATATAATCAAGCAAGAATTTAGTGGCGAATCCGCGATAGGTATATTGGAGGGAATAAAAAATAGCGAAATACAATTTACGATTAGATTTAGCACACCTATTTTTTAATAAAAGTTTTGATAAATTAAATGAAGCGATTATAGACGCCGCGGTTAGATTGAAGCAGAGGTTGATAGACTATAGGAAAGTGCATGGAATCACGGCAACGCCTGCGGAAACCACCGGGGGGAGTGGATTTCTCAATGTTTACAGGGCTCAAAGTAATGCACTAGTCCATGGGAAATTTATAGATTCGAGGGATTGTGTAGAGTATGATTTCGAAAAACAGGATAATGGGTTAAAAAAAAGACCTTTAGTATGATTGTTTGCTACAATTGTGAAATATGAAAATAGGAACTGTAGGACAAGTCTTTTGATCTGTGGTTGTTGTGGTCTGGAAGGACACTGAGAAGATAAGTGTATAGGAGACGAAAGATATAGAAGGGCATGAGAGAATATTATAATTTTGAGTTTTGGTTGATTGCGAGTTGTTGAATGTGTGAATGTTATACCTGCGAAAGAAGAGACCCACGAAAGTGGATGAATAAATGTTGTACCTGTCAAGGCAGAGACGTAAGAGTGAATGTACGAATGTTGTACCCGTGAAAAGAATCACGGAGATGAAAGAGTGAATGAATAATTGAATAAAAGAATTGTTGTTTCTATGATGTTAGAGATGTACAAGAATAAATAAGGATTGTTGTTTCTATGACGTTAGGGTTGTTGCTTCTATAATGTTAGAACAAACGAGAATTAATAAAAGGTTGCTGTTTCTATGAAGTTAGGGATGTACGAAAATATGATAAGGATTGTTGTTTCTATGACGTTAGGATATACGAGAATTAATAACAGGTTGTTGTATGAAAATAAACAAGAATTGTTGTTTCTATGACTTCATAGGGATGCACGAGAATAAATAAAGGATTGTTTTGTTTTTTTAACGCTAGGGAACCATCAGAATTAATAAAGGAATGTTGTATCTGCAACGTTTGAGAGTCACAATTAGACGAGTGAATGTTGTTTCTATAAAACTAAACGGTGACGGAAAAAAACTCAGAATTCTCCTAAAAACTAAAGGCCTATGTAACTCGAGCGCGGGCGCAAGACTCTCTTTGTTAAAGCGACATGCGTACGTGACCTGGCTTTTATTTTCAAATGCACTGTTCATTTGTTAAGTCCTGACTACCTCAATTTAATGCCTATAGCCAGAATTGTTTATAAAATTTAGTAGATATTACTTAGAAATACTTGGTTCTCACGACTAAAGTATTTTACCAAATAAAATGTTTAAGGGTTAATCACTTACCTTATTTTGAAAATCATAGATTACGTATTTTTATCAGTTCGGCTCGAAAGACAAATACTCAATCAATTGGTTTTTACACAATAGAGGACTTTACATAGTAATTCCAAAGGCCAGCACGATTGTTGAGGAAAATGTTTATTTAAAATTCACTTACAATACAAAATAGAAAATTATAATAAACAACAAAAAGTATCGCGATAAATCAAACTCCGCCAATTTTCAGACCGCCGTTCACGGAGTCGATACAAAGTCTTGACTGACTAATTGAGAGTGTTGAGGCGAGAATGAGCCTCGTTGGTACGGCCGGGTATCTTTTCGTAGCTAAGTATGAAGTGGAAGAATAAAATGGACACAGAGAAACATGTGTTGCAACATAGATGTATTGAACACGAGTTGAGGCGAGAATGCGAGCCTCGTTAGTACGGCCGGGTACCTTTGCGTAGCTAAGTATGAAGTGGAAGAATAAAATGGACACAGAGAAACATGTGTTGCAACATAGATGTATTGAACACACTTCACTACAAAATAACGTCAAGTAAATATATATACAATTATTCGAGTTCTTGCTTGCGCGGTGATCAAGGTGAATCTCTTCGCTTTTCGATTTTGTCCTCAGCACATAGGCTTCTGAAGTTTTAAGAGGGAGGTGTAGGAGGAGACTTAAGAAGGGGATGTCGATTATGCATTGGTGGAAATTTTGAGGAAACTGAGAGGGTGGGTTGGTCAGTGAGGATGATTTTGGGGCAGACACGGAAGGTGATTAATGGTAGGCAGTTATATACTGCTCGAGGAAAATCAGGGGACAGACGGTTGTAAAATAGGGAACTGTGAACTAATACAGATCGGGGATAATTAGCGAGGTTGGGGAAAATCCCAGATATCGCTCGAGATCGGCTGAGCGTCTTAATGTTAAAGTTGTAAATATGTTGGAGTGTTTATGTGTATGATTTACTAGTAGGGAGTAATTTAAATGTAGCGAATCAACGCAGCCAGAATACGCGGAAATGACATGAAATACTTAAATCTAAATTTTCGTTGTAATTAGAATACATATTATAAATTGGACAATGTATATATATTATATTTACAGAAATTACTTCTAGCGAGTCGCTATTTGACGATGAAACAGAGAGCATTGCGTCTCTTTTAAGCACTAAACTTAGTTTACAAATTTACAACATTATTAAATATTAATTACTAAACATCTCATAATTCTACATACGATATTGCGGTTTTTCCAAAAGTATAACGCTTAGTCTACGTTTCGCAAGCTCAGCAGCAACTGAGCTCTGACTTTTGAAAGTGTGACGATTGACATAATCGATGTTGGGATTTGAATATTGAAAGAATTGTTGTTTTTTTCCAAATTGTAAAATTATAAACTCCTAATCATCAATTATCTAGTTAAAAATCAAGATAGGTAACGTCGTAAGACCTTACACCTTAGGGCCTAAGACATTGCAAAGAATTTGCAATGTAATTAATATTTCAAAATTCAAATGTTCCACTTATAAAGTAGCCTAATTTTAATTATGCTAAATAAACAGTTTTGTGGCTATAAAATGTGCAGAAGCCTAACTAACTACCTAGTTCAATTCAAAAATACAAAATGCATGGTTTTCCACAGAAACGTCGCAGTACAGTGTGTGTAAGTATACAGTTTAATCTTAAATTTAATTAACAATATATAAACTTATAATTATTCTTTAATCTAATAGTTTCAGCTCTGGCAACATACTAGACACTGCAAACGAGCTCGCCAGGAGAATAGAGATCCACCTCCTGAACCAGCCGTTGGACAGCGACGCTGGACATTTGTACATGTTAGTAAATTTCAATTTATCAAGTATAAAAATGTATAATCCTTAATAATGATTATCTCTTTCTTTTTTAATTTGTTTCATTCGAAGATTGGACCTTCACACGTATTTGACGCCAATGCAAAAGACTTCGCAATTATCGACTCTAGAAAGGCACCTATGAACCTGCAGCCGACATGTGGGGCATCGCCAGCCTTACCTTATATAAATTCGAAGTATATAACAACGCAAAAAACCGAGTATATATAGAAGTTTTTACAAATTTATATAATGTATTGTGACGTGGTGGTTTTCTTCCCAAAATTATGACGAAATCCTTAACGTGAATGCACCCTGTTATCGGGCTACCTCTCGGTGAAGCGTATTTAAATATTAATATAGTGTTGGACGCCCGGTTCGTTATACTCGCTTCGCTGACTGCTCAGCGGTTGTAAAGACTGCTTACCCGAGCTGTGGATTACGAAAATAACTTACACAGAATTAGCTTGTAACTGCCCGGTATTTATTAAATAAAATCGACTAACCGAGGTGGTAACACGTATTGTCCTGCTGACGGACTGGCGATCGGCCGTATTTCGCGAGCGCGCACTCACAAAATTTAGATGAGCTGTCTACCTGGCTGTAATTCGGTATCTGAATATGGAATACCCTAAAATATGCGCGGCGCAAACTCTCGCGTAATTGCTCTCAACACAATGAGGAAAATGTGGACGAGCTAGGCGTACGTCGGCAGAGGGAATCTCATTATAGCTGCTTCTTAGTTCGGATCTCGTGCTTACCCGTGCCTGTCCCTGAGGATACTCTCTGGATGCTGACTCGATAGTCTCTCCATACTCGTTGCTCTCTCCTTCTTTAAGGTCGCGGCGTCTCTCCCCATCTCGCTCTCACACATGATTTTTTCGCTAGATCGCTCGTTCGTACCAATCGCTCATTAACATGATTTCGGATGTTTGCTCGCTTGCGCCCTCTTAACAATTAGTTCTCACGCGCGATATTTGAATTGCCACGTCCAGCTGTCTGGTTGTTGTTCTCTTATTTTTCTATGTCTGGCTGCGCCTGTATATTTTCTTTTACATTTTCTTTACATAGTATTTTCTTCTCGCACGCATGTCTATTGTGGACGGAGCCGCAGTCCTCCAACTATTGCCAATAACGGCTCAGGCTTGACGTTCGCTTTTTATATATATATAAAGCGAACGAATAATCCAAGAGTGGAGGCAAGCGTCAAGCCTGAGACGTTATTGGCAATATATATATGTATATATATCGATTTTATTTAATCAATACCGGGTAGTTACAAGCTAATTCTGTGTAAGTTATTTTCGTAATCCACAGACATGAACAACCAAGAACGGCCGGACAGAAAGAGCTGAGGAAAATAATGAGGAAGGTGTAAGGGTAAGCAGTCTATATATATATATATATATATATCTTAGGGTGGTCCAAATACGTACATAAGAAATAATTGTTAATCGTTGCAGTGAATTCCTATAAAATATGAACTTACAATTCATGCGCACTTTTTGTTATTTCATTTTAATTAAAATCCAGCCCGCGGTATGCAATTGAAGTTCGTACTAACACTTGAGCAAGGTGAGCAAGGTGAGTACCTGACCCAGAGCTGCAAGTGTACTTCATCCCTATCATAAATTAGATGGATTCGGGTGTGGACGGGTGTGGACTGGCAGTATCAGCTGCCACACGTCGTATCGGCAAGCATGAGTCGAACGCGAATGCGTATTTCCATCCCTACAAAATGTTTCATTGCATATGAAAGACGTTCTAATGTTCAAGCGTGGCACTAGATGTGAATTGCTCAGGTAAGTAAACTCTATATAAGATAGAGGAGGAATACTTCTTGCCCTCTGTATACCTCTTTCTTCATCTAACCTTCCCTTTCTTTAAATATCTTGCACTCTTCCAACAGGGTATTTAATATTTTCCTGTCAGTACGGCAGTAGCATTCGATCAGTGAAGAAGAAATCTCAAATCGAGAAGCATGCCTAAACTTCGTGAGGAAACCGCAATATGGCTTGTAGGGCACGAGACGGAACATTTGAGAAGTTAAAAGTTACCGTCCAATCGAGAAGTGCTACTATTGTTTTTCTTTCACCGAAGACAAGATTTGAAAGCATCTATTATTTCTGTGGCTCGGCAAACAGTGAAAAAGTTGTTATTATTCTGGGATCGAACCAGTATTCCTAGAAAAACTGACATTTATTGTGCTATAGTTCTCGAAAAATTATACAAGGAGTGGCAGACACTACTGAAATTAGGAAAAACTGACAGTGACAGTGAAAAGGTCAAAAGATTCATTTTTCAAGAAAAATTGGATAATTTGTTTGATATTTCTAAGAAAAAGGCTTTGGAAACTATGACAAATCAAGAAGACAAAGGTCTATTATAATAAATGAACACCAACATGGACGCCCAGATTTTCTTCGTTGTGTTGTTGATACTGCAGCAAATATTAGTATAGAAGAAATCCCTGAAATAAGTAAGTATTCAAATTTTCATATCTGCATGTTGAAAATAATATATTCTCAAAATTTCCAAATTCTCTCAAAATTTCCAAATTTTCTCAAAATTTCCAAATTTTCTCAAAATTTCCAAAATTTTCGAAAATTTCAAAACTTTCTTAAAATTTCCAAAATTTACGAATTTTCTGAAAATTTTCAAATTATTTTCAAATTTTCTTAAAACTTTCAACTTTTCTAAAAAATTACGGACTCGTTTTCAAATTTACAATTTTTTAAAAATTTTTAGTTAAATTTTCAAATTTTCTGAAACAAGTTTTTCGAAAATGTGTATTTTGGAAATTAGAGCATTTTTGAAAAATCGAAAAACCCAGATGGTAAGAAAAAGGCAAGCTAGTAATGAGATACTGGGCTAGAAGGACTCTTCTACCGAAAACTGCAACTCAAGCTTGGAATAAGTATGTTACGTGCAGAGTCTATTTTGTATCTAATCTCGACCAACTTGGGTGAGAAAATGGGGGGCGCGAATCTTGAATAGCGTGAACGGCACGCTAACTGCTTTAAGTGCAATCGAAAATTGAAAAGCAATCGAAAGTAACGAGAACAAAGAGAGAAAAAGGGGGAGCAGGTAGAAACAATTCGATAGAATATTATTGTGATTCAAAGTAAAAAACCTCACCTTCCAACGCGTGGAGTTTTCAAACAAGATCAAGGCAGCAACTTGATGGAACTAAAAAGCCAACGATGTGAGCGATGCGTCCTTCCTCAGGTTTCGTGGGTCAGGCGCGGTTAGGGGTTTCGATAAACGAAGTTGCAGGTGAAATGCTCCGAGAATACGATCAAAAGTAAACAGAAATGGAAATGACCTGCCAGTAACGCTAGTAAGTGCACCTGGCAACGTTGCTTGTCAATACTTGGTATTGACACTGAGATTGCAGCGTTGTTGCCAGATGTACTTACTATCGTTACTGGCAGATCATTCCGAAATGCGGCCCAGGTCTCCGTCGATGCGGCGGTCCGGTAAAAACAAAATTTTCTCATTCTGAAGAAATTCTGGAAAAGCCGAGGGAAAAACTGCTGTGAATCTAGAAACACAGAGCGGCAACATTTTCTCAAGCTAAAATTTTTTTGAAATTTTTTCAAAATTTTCAAAACACCTGGAAATTTTTGAAATTTTTCGAGTTTTGTTTCAAAATAATCAATTTTTCTCAAAAAGTTCAAATAGTTTTAAAATTTTGAATTTTTTAAAATTTAAGAATTTCTAAAATTTAAAAATTAGATAAAGTTTTAAACATTTTACGAAAATTTGAATTTTTTGAAAATTAGAGATTTTTAGAATATGATTTTTAGAAGACATAGGAAGGACATTCTACTCGTCCCACGTTAAGTGTAAGGACAGTGCGAGAGAGAAGGAAATATTTAGCGAAAGCATGCTCTCTTTCTCATCCATTTTAGAAGTGGAGGTGTGGCGGAGCAAACGTAGCGCTCGCATGAATTAGAAAGAGAGAGCATGCTCTCGCTAAATGTTTCCTTCTCTTGCGCTGGGCTCACGTTCTCTAGTCTCGACGAACAGTCTATCCTCCCTATGTCTATGCTCTTACCTGACCGCCGGAGTAACAAATATCTACCTGAGCGTTATTTCGCTTATACATTACAGTTGACCGTCATAAAAGGATTAACGCTCGGTCTCTGTTGTTGCGGCGGTCAGGTAAGAGTGAATCGTTCTCGTTCTCAAGAAATACTCTCGGAAACACTAGAAGCTGTTTTGAATATTGAAGCAGAGAGAACCAAAATTTTCTCGAATTAAAATTTTTTCGAAATTTTCTCGAAGTTTTCAAATTTTCTAAAAATTTTCAAATTCTCTCAAAACTTTCAAATTTTCTTAAAATTTACAAACTTACTCTAGATTTGCAAATTTTTTCCACATTTTCAAATTTTATCAAAATTTTCGAATTTTTTCGAAACTTCTAAATTTTATCCAAAAATTCAAATTTTCTCAAATCTCGAAAATTTCTTGAAAATTTAAAAATTAGATCGCAATTTACAATTTTTCTGAAAATTTCAGATTTTTTGTAAATTACGGAATTTTTCGAAAATTGTTAAGAAATGTGAATTGTGAAGAAAGACTCGCAGTTTTCGGCAGTGGACTATAAATAGATATATTGCAGACGTGACAGTAAACTTGCAATAAAAAAAATTCCTTTGGTTTTTGCTTATGACTCTTAAAATAAGCAACCAACGAAAATAAAATGACAGAAAAATTGTGCAGTATAAATTTACGAAGAAAATGAACTATTGAAAAGCTAGATAAGCTGTATAGTAGCTTATCTAGCTTTGCTAGATAAGCTACTATTTCGTAATTGCTATGTAAATATATTGTTGACCAACTTGCAGACGCTTTTATTTTGTTAATTGTGGTTCTATTTAAATTCTAAAAAAATTTTTGAAAAATTCACATTTAACAGTGTGCTTGTATATCCACTATACGTTTGAATTCGATAGTCCTCTGGCTTTCTTTTTGAATATCTTTCAGAAAAAAATGGTTAACTATCGAGACAAACTAGATTAAAGATGAACAATTCAGCAATAGAATGGTGTTAGTTGCGTTTAATGAAAATTGAAATTGCGAGCATGGCGGCAGTTCGAAGGTACAAAATGCATTTTTGTCCATTTTCTTTGTAATTTTATGCTGCACAATTTTTCTATCTATTTCTATTTTTGCTGGTTGCTTATTTTAAGAGTTATAAGCGAAAAAACAAAAAAATCTTTTTTCCAAGTTTTTTTGTTTATCTCGATTCAGTTGTAGAAAGTGATAGGCAATAAAATTTTTTTCCTCTGTCAGACTGGTCAGATATGCACATTATAAAATACTAAAATATAATTAAATATAAGAATTGTCATAATTTTTTAAATAATATTATCACAATTTTTAAATAGTTATGTAATTGGAATTATTTATTTTATTCTTTAGCTGCTTGCGACGTCCAATTACATAGCTGTCCTAACGATTACGTTTGGTCAGATACTGAAGAAATCGAAGAACTTTTGGAAGAAAGCGATATCGAAAACTGCGAAGATCCAGATTTCAATATCAAAACAAAAAAAAATGAAATTAATGACACCTGATCTAGCGGCAAGTTTAGATCGAGGTAAAGTGAGCGACAGAACAGCCGCACGAATTTTGTCGGCTATGCTACACAGTTTAGATGTTCCTCTAGACGATGTGTGCATTAGTCGATCGACGATTCGAAGAAACAGAATCACTCAACGAGAAGAAATCGCTTATCAAATTAAGGAAAATTTTAAACCAATGAGCAAAATTATTGTTCATTGGGATGGAAAATTGTTGCCAATATCTAAGCTCGAGAAATCGGAGCGTCTCCCGGTTGTAGTGTCAGGACTTGACACGAACCAAATTCTTGGAATTCCCACGTTAAAAAACGGTACGGCTGATGAACAGTCAAATGCTGTTATCACTATGCTGAAAAACTGGGAACTCCTGGAAAATGTTTGTGGCATGTGTTTTGATACTACGGCTGTTAACACTGGCGTTAAAAACGGTGCTTGCAAACAAATAGAGGATAAATTGGACAAAAAACTCTTATACTTTGCATGTCGTAACCACATCCATGAGTTGATCTTGAGAGCCGCTTTTGAAGAGTTAATGCGCTCAGTAACATCAGGCCCCGATGTGCAATTATTCAAAAGATTGCAAGTTAATTGGGGCAAGATTATAAAGATCCATTCAAATGTGGAGTCAGCGACCCAGAGATCAATGCAATGCTCGAGCAAGAGAAAATGAATATTCTAGATGTTGCAAACACACGCTTAACGGTATGTACTACAAAATATAACAATAATTTAATATTAAAAAAAAAATCTCTTTGTGTATAAAATGATAATATTTATTATTTCAGGTCGAATCTAGCGTAAGGTCCGATTATCGAGAGCTATTAGAATTGGCAATGCGAGGTGAACGGCCAAAGCCATTTATTCTTTAAAAATGCAACTATTTAGAGAGCAGGAAATAGATGCAAAATTATTAACGATCAAAGAAGCTAAGGGCTTAAAAGAAATCAACGCTTTTATAGTTTTCATTTACATAAAATGTTGGTTCCTGTCTTCAGAATCCGTAAGTCCACCTGGCAATGATTTAAATTTTTTACAAAGTTTAAGTGATTATTCTGCAAAAAGACCATGTGTGAGCAAAGTAGCTTTTGAGAAGCTTTGCGATCATTTATGGTATTTAAGCGAACATTTAATTTCGTTTGCATTCTTCGATGATCTCGTCACAAATGATTGTAAGCGTAAAATGATATTAGCTATGAAAGAACGTACAGGCAATGATAAGTTTTTGCTTTCCTTGCATGAAAAAAGCAATATTAAAACTTTAACTTTAGATTCATTTATTATAAAAAATTCTATATTTTTTTTGAATAATTAAATTTGAGCACTGACTTCTTTTTTCCCGACTCATAGAAATCAAGAGTTGACTATAATGAAAATTTATGCGTAGTTAAAAGTAGGCAGGTGACAAATGATGTAGCGGAAAACTTGATTTTAAGGCTTAAAAGGTTTATACGTAGAAGCAAACATATATATATGACTTTGCTAATATTTTTCCCTTAACTCGGAGAGGTGATAACGTGCATGTATTATGCAACCGTTATAATATATAAAATATTTGTATACATATTTATATATATATTACAACGGTCGCATATATAATACGCACGTTATCGCCTCTCCGGGAATATGCCGTATTACTTGTACTAATACATTTCTTGTTCTAGCGACGACCAGCGGACACTACTCTACGAGAGAGACAGAGAGCGAGAGAGCGCCTAATACTAGGCCGATATTAAGAGAGAGAGAGAGAGCGCGCGCTCCCTAGTAAGCGACGTTGCCGACCCATTAATCACGCGTTGCCAAAATATGACAACGCCGTGTCAACGTCCGGAGCGTCCTTCCGTATCACGCGCGGCATAGCCTTTAGTATTGCGGTAGCGTCCGAACGATCCTCACCGATCCTTCGCGCCGGTTCTTTACCATACACTTTCGTGTCCCTTTCGTGCAACCGCTTGCGACCTATCTCGTCCTATTCGCCCGCCCGGAGTTCGTCCCCCTGCGTGAGACTTCACTTCGAGTCGGCCAGGACGACTGCAGCGTCCGAGAGCTACGAGACTGCAACCACCTCCGGGCACCGACGTGCGACCTTGTAAGTATGAGCTCTCTATCACTCTCGGTATTCGGGCAATTGAGCCCCATCTCTCTCTCTCTCTCTCTCTCTCTCTCTCTCTCTCTCTCTCTCTCTCTCGCGTAGTGTGCGGTGTCGCACGACCGCTCGTAAGATCGAGCTCTGTGTATTCCTTTTAATACAATATATTTTCACTAGTTCTCTTTTAATCCACGGATATCTCATTATTTCGATACCTCGTTCCCTGCCGCCTTCGCGACCTCGTACACTCGTACGAGCCACACGAGTCGGCCGAGCCGTGCTTCGCACGCCCGACGACAACGGTACACTTATTAATAAACGTGGATTCATTCCACGGTTGTACACGACCGATTATTTTGGAGAACGATAATCGTGCCGTTACAATATATATATATGTGTATATATGTATATATACTAGGGGGTACCCCCCTGCTCGCTCCGCACGCCAACCCCTATTATTTCAGTTGTTATTTTGGTAATGTACAAAAATAATTTACAGCAACAATTTCAAGAATTGATTTTAAACTTTTAGATTTTCAAATGTCAATTTTTAAATATATGCATATTTTATTGACTGTTAGAACAATAATAATTCTTAAAATGTGCCTACTGCCATAAAATTCATGGTATATAAATGATAGTGAAAAATGTTATTATAAAAATAGCTCACCCATCAGCTCCACCCTCCATCTGCCACCTTTCCATCCTCTCCACGATGATCTCTAATCATGAAGTCTATTAACTACCTACCTCTAGCCTCCCTATATTACGTCTAATCATGACTCCTAACATTGACCAATAACCTACACCCATAGCTTCGGCTAAACACCTGTCATTTCCAGCTCTAAACCACCTATTAACGATCATTTCCAACCATGAAGTCTACCAACTACCTGTCACTCTCACCAATAATTTCTATCCACTACCGATCATCTACAACCTTGACCCTCGACCCTCGACCTCTGAATATTTTAATCTTTACTTATACCTCGACCTATGACCTTCTTATTCTCCTGTTACCTCCACTTCCTATCTCGACCCATAAAGTCTACCGTCCTTCTAGCTAATTGACCTACCACTTACAACTTTCACCCATAACGTTCACCATCACTTACCACCTTCACTCGTAGTTTCTAACGAACACCTATTCCCTGCAATTATCTCGTCGTTTTTTACTTATCTCTTATACCTTCCACTTATAACTCCAATCGTGACTTCCACACTCCACCTATCTCCTACACTATCTACGTGAAGTACACACACTCCATTGCTACAGTCATAACCACCACCCTTTACGCATAATCTGAAAATATGTTCACACTTTCTGCCTAGACCTATCACCTCCACATATGAATTCCACGCACCACCTAGCATTTTTACTCGTAACCTCAAACCGCACTACCTATAATGTCGACTAACGAAGCGTACCGACTAACTAGCACCTCCACTGTCCATCTGTTACTGGCAATCCAGTTCTCCTGCTCACAGTGTTGGGGTTCGAGAGAGCCACCATGGGTGGCTTTTGATACTCATCGGCAATTTCAGACCGTCCAAGCGAGATCGATCTGGTACAGCTAGCTTCACGCAATACGAACTTGTCCAAGTGATGCTTGCGCTGTTGCGTACCACGTCCCGCATATTTCTGATTTTCAGCACGTTAAATTTAAATTCAAATTTAATTTATATATAACCCTGTAAATAGCACATGAAATAAAATTTCTTTTTATATGGTAAATACAATTAATACATTTGTATAAAATAATATATTTTTAGAATAAGTGAGCTAACAAAACCCGTAATACTATAATTACAACGAAAGGTAAGTAAATTTAATTATTTTTATTCTGTAATTTTGGGCACTAATTTTGTCAAAAATTATAATTTAAAGCCCTTAGATTATATTTAAATTATGCTAAAAGAATTAGAAAATCTATGTGAGCCGTGCGCTACATATACTATAGTGTATGTATGTTAACGAAAAGAGATAATTCTATTGGCCCGCGCTGTAAACAAATCACGGATATCTCTAAGTATATCTATATTAATAGTGTATCTACCATATAAAAAAAAATTTTATTTCATGTGCTATTTACAGGGTTATACATAAATTAAATTTGAATTTAAATTTAACGCGCTGAAAACCAGAAATAAGCGGGACGTGGTACGCAACAGTGCAAGCATCACTTGGACAAGTTTGTATTGCGTGAAGCTAGCTGTACCAGATCGATCTCGCTTGGACAGTCTGAAATTGCCGATGAGTATCAAAAGCCACCCATGGTGGCTCTCTCGAACCCCAACACTGCCTGCTCACCGTGTCACTTTCCCCTTCGACTTATGACTCCAATCATGACTTCTGACCTCCACCTATCACCCATGATTTTCAGCCTCCATCTATCGCATCTAGCCATGAACTTCCGATCAACTTATTATCCTACACGGCCTCTACTCAACACCTGCCATTTCTAGCTCTGAAATCTACCTTATACCGAGCACCTCTATCATCCATCTATTGCATTCAATCATGTCCTTCTTCTCCAGCTATCCCTACAACGTCCATTTATAAACACAATCGCGATCTCCACCCTCTACACATAATCTCTACCTATCTCCTACATCTATGACTTTCTGATTACAATTATCACTATCTCTGATCATGTCTTTCGACTCCAATTATAATCTACACATTCCGCTTATGATAATAACTATACTTTTATTATATAATACTAACCATAATTTTCACAACCAAACCTTTCACTTATGACTTCAATCGCGACCATTACTCAACCAATCCCTACACTGTCCACTGATTACTACAGTTATTAACCACCACCCTTCACACTCTCCTCGACTCATGAAGCTGACCCTGACCTTCTACCTAGCACCTTCTCCTGAGGGGGGGCTGAGGGGGGGCGGAGGGGGGCCAAACGAGGTGAGGGACGAGGGGGGCAAAGCGTATAACAATAACCAAACTTTTGAAACGATTCTTGGTTCTTTTGAGGGGGGGCTGAGGGGGCTTGTGAGGCGGGGCTAAATTCCAGCGCTGCTCAAAACAACTATATAATATTCTAAGGAATGAGGGGGATTAGAGGGGGGGGGGGTTCGTGAGGGAAACTTTTGAAACGTTTCTTGGTCATTTTGAGGGGGGGGGGGTAGAAGGGGCGGGAGGGGGGAGGGGGGGCAAATTCCACCTCAGCCCAAAACAACTATATAATATAGTAAGATAAATACATATATATATAGCTTGACTTTATTACTTGGTGGTTATTAAAGGGTTATGCCTGAGTTAAAATGATGACATTTCGATTTTTTATTCACTCATTTGAGTTGCTGTAAAATCTAAACCCGCATATGAAAGTTGATCAAACAACATATGATCGATAGTTTATAACATACTTAATAATCACTAAAAAGATTTCTTTTAATACATATTTAACAACATTTTAAACAATAAATGCCTTTCCTAGGCTTTTATCTAAGCTAATTTTAAAGTTAGAGAGACGCGGAAAATGCATCTCAAAGTACGTTATAAACCATGAATTTTCATATAAATTATTTTAAGAATAGACCCATAGAAGCCGAGATAAAAACAATTTTTCAATCGACGTTTGCACCGAAACTACTTGATATTTTTAGTTGAAATTTGACGCAGTGCTAGTTGATATTATACTCTAAATAATGATAGTTCACCAGACATCTCTAGACGGTTTAGTTTGTCTAAAATGACCGATTACCAATGCGAAATTAGCGCCGAGCTCGCGCCGCACAGTTGTTGAGAAACTTAGTTTTAAATTTATTATCTCGGCAACCAAACCAACTATTGCAATTATTTTTATTCTCATTTTTGGCTCTGCTAATGAAATTTTTATAACATCATTATAAATGCTTAAAATTAATAGTTTTTGGACAAATTTTTTTAGATTTTTCTTAATTAACGTGTAGTATATATAAATATTGATCTGAAAATGTTATTATAATAATATTCAGATTATATCCCATATAGCACCCAATGCTCCAGGAATATTACTGGAAGGTTACTTTGGTAAGTAAACTAGGATAAATTATGTTGCTGGAAGATTACGTAACCAGCAGGACACAGTCAAGCAACATTACTGCGAAGTGGAATGTCCGTTTTAATATTACACCGATTCCATGGATATTCCATTCTGACCCGTAAAAGTAATACTATAGTAATATTGTAGTAAGCTTACTAAACCTTCCCATAACATTAATATATTAGATTTTTTCGGTTTTTTAGGTAAAAAACATCGGTACTTTGTAATATTACAGTAACATTGCAGTAACATTGCGAAATGGTACCACAACATTACCGGAATATTATAAGTTTGCTGATGCCAAACATCTGACCACGTTATTTGTTAAAAAAAATTTTTTTTTGTTTGAAGAGTATGTTTAATTATTACAAATATATAATTATGAACAAATTAATTGTTAAATTTTTTTTTATTTTAAAGAATAAAGTAAATCTTTAATAATTATAAAATTCAAAATATAAAAGTGACTATTTTACAATACTTAACTTAATCTAATTGATAGCTTTATATTTAAATATATAATCTCCTACAGTTTTTTTTAAAGTGTCTCGGCTACAATTTTTAAATAGATCTCTATGCTTTTCTACTATTTCCATTATATTTTGTTTGACATTCTCTTTTTTACTCAGAAAAGAATTATATTGAGAGAGAAGTTGTACACCTCTTTCTGCATGGTCGTTAACCACTTCCAGAGCATGCACAACTTTTTTTGCCTCTCTAAAATCATCTCTGCTTTCCCAGTGTTTAGTAGCCAAATTCAGAAAGCGTGTGCATAACTTTAATTCATTGAAATAATTAATGGTTTGACCACTTGCAAATTTATCTGAAGTCAAACGTATATTTTTCCAATAGATTGAAGTCTGCTTTTTTATCAAACTTGTCGTCATTTAAGAGACCTGAGTTAATCGTATTACAAATTAAAATTTTACACTCTCGAGATACTTTTTTTTTCTTTTTTCTTTATTCACTTTTTTCACAGTTTATAGTCTGTAGAATATGATCCTGAAAACCGTTTTTTGCTGAGAAAATTTGCCTCCAAGATATCGACAAAAAACTGATAAATCTGTTTCAAGTAAATTTTTAAAAAATCGTGAATTTTAAATATTTTAATTAAACCAAACTTGTGGAGAGAATTGTTCTACCACACTTCTTATACAGTAATTTCATGAGATATCTTACTGAAAATACGACATAAATATGTTTCATAAACCATTTTTTTCTCAAGAATTATGAATTTATTTCCGTAAAATATAATAAAATCCGTAAAATTAATTTTTCTATATGTGATGTTATGTTACTAAACTGAATGTGTTAAAATAAAGGCATTCAACAAACAGGTTGTGCCTTACAGCGTTCGGTCGAGAATGAGGATTACTATATGATCGGTATAGTAGGATTTTCTGTGAGACTGTGAAGCAGCCAAACAGCTGTTTTTCATCCAACCTTCAAGACACTTTCTCAGTGCAGTTTGTCTGCTAGCTGCTGTAACAATGCGTATAACCTCAGCGGTGTTGTAAAAGTGCAAGAGCTTCTGCAGAGTACAACAATTATTCAGATAAGTATTAGAAACTAATAAGTCAGAATTATATCCGTAAAGATCTTTTTCTTTGTTTGTATATTTTTTACTTTCAGGTTTATGGTTGGAAGACAGATGAATGGGACCTTTTCAATGACATTGACTGTCTGGCATATCATTTTGCATGTTTTCTAACAACTAAAGTGTACTTAGCAATGGTATGTATTTTCAATATCTGTAATCATTAGTTTAAATTGATTATGTACTAGTAACGATAATTTTTATTTTATTTTCAGCTTATAAATACTATTATCACACACCATGATCTACGCGTACCACCAAATATACTTTATTACATGTATATTTGAGTACCAAAAACTAATCAAGGTGTGCCAGATAGATTCTGTAAGTATAGCTGAGTTTATTTGTATTATTTGCATTATAAACTTTAAATGCCTTTTACTCAGATTTGGTTTTTTCATGATTTTTATCTACTAGCCGCAGCTTTCTGAAGGAACCGTACCATCAATCCTGATGCGCCAAATTGGAAAATGTTCCTTATGAGTCTGGTCACAAACTGAGTGGAGCAGAATTGGCAAAAATAAGTTAACAGTGAATGTTACGTATATTTACATGTGTCACATTCACTGAAATTACTAATATTGTCAATATAAGTATAATTAATTGTATTAATTTTGTGTTTTTTAGAAATCCCCTCCACTCAGTTTGTGAGGACATTCATAAGGAACATTTTCCATTTTGTTTCATCAGGATTGATGGTACGGTTCCTCCAGAAAGCTGCGGCAAGTCCAGAAAAATGATAAAAATCATGCTTTTTGGTAAATAAATACCTTTAATTGTTATCAAGTATTGCACCAACTTGATGCACATTTCTAATGCATAAAAGTTATGTATAATAGTTATATTTTGAAGGAAAAATATGGTTTTTGGAGCACTTTTATATATATTAATTTTTTATTAGCCTAATAATTTTATTTTTTTTTCAGGATTTAACACTGTCATAACCTTCGAGCATATACACATAGAGGAAGCATGTTATATGGCAAGCGCGACGTTTTTAGCGGTATCCCCACTCTCTTCCACTCACTCTTTTCCACGCACATGATTGGCTACGTGACTCCCCACCTATACCTGTAAGACTTGAAGCCTGTATAGCCGGTAGCGCATATGTAGGAATATCGCACGCTTGGCGGCACCCCTGAATAGTACACTTTATAGAAATTGGAAAAACGATAATAAGGTCGTGATAACCCAATGAAACTTTATTAAATCAATAATATATACTTTTAATAATTTTTCAGTATAGTTTTATCAAAATTTGCTGGTGCAGAACACGTAAAAACTGAACGAAATCACGTTTACTTTTGCTTCATCTATTTTCTTAAATTCTAACTTCAACTCGCGATATCTCGATGAGATCTTCATCATTATCATTCAAATTTTTACACAATTTTTGTCTGTCTATTCTTCGAGACACAGGATAAGTCTAAAACCTTAAATATATTTTATAATCCAATGATGAATTTTTGAAAAAAATATATCTCGAAGATTTTTTTTCTCGAAGAATTTATTTTCAGCTTTAAGTATCAATTAGATTTTGTGTAACATTATTGATAATATATTATTATTACACAGCGTTCGACAAAAAATACAAAATGTTCTTAACATTACCGCCTAAAAATGTTTACTAACCTAAAATGACAAAAATAATTTCCACTTAGTGTGAGTAAGTGACGCTCTCAGACGGGCCTGAAGTTACTTCATTATACGAATTTCTTTTTGAAATGTAAACATTAACAACTAAGGTAAGTTTTTTGTATAAATTATTTATTTCGTAAACTTGTTTTTCTGCAAAACGATGTGCAAACGAACTAAATTACTATATGACCAGTTGTACGCACACATAGTTTTTAAAAGGTAATTAACAAAAGTTCTTTGTTTTTCCAAATTATGCACTACATTTTATTTTAACTATATCTTATTACTGCTTGAAATTCGGCAGCAATATGTATACTCAAAGATTTTGAAGTTGGACGTCAGCATCACATAGTGCATCCTCTTAACTCCAGGTAGAAGACCCTCCTCAAAGTCTTTCGAAGGGAGAGGTGGAACACAATAATACTACGGATTTTCACTCTTCGCTGATTCACAAGGACGCTGCTCACAGACGCGAAAAGATTTTCGCAGTTTCCTTCTAAACGTCTTTGGGAGAACATTGCCAGCAGTCTTGGAACTCGAAGCTCGCAACTGTGTAGTTTGTTTGGTAGTTGATGATAATTTATAATATTTTTTGGAATTAGATCAATAAATAATTCAAGTAGCTATTTTGTATAAAAATGTTTTTAATTTCCAAATATCTCTTACACATCTACAGCTTTGAAACTTCAATTTGTATATGTTACGTGAAAATAGTGCATGCTAAAGCAAGTTGTGCATATACCGTATTGAAAGCATCGGCAAAAATTGTTACTTTTGAAAATCGTGCACTGAATTTTCCTTTAAATATATATCATAAAAAAATTTAAAAATGAAGTGTTATTTTTTATAAAAATGTTGTTCTTTACTTAAATTGTCATTTTAATCTGTTTGAAACATCTTTAAGATCGCGCGAATCTTGAATTTACACGCGCCGCATGAAAATAGTACATACTAAAAAGTACGTCAAAATAAGTTAATTTATTTTAAATGTTTCTTATTATTACTTGTAGTTTGACTGCGTTACTTATACTCTAAAATTTTGCAGCTTGAGCGATACGCCCCAGAGCGCATCCTCTTAACTCCAGGTAGCAAATACCTTCAAGCAGGGGTAGAGTACAATAATATTACGAATTTTCACTTTCGCTGATTCTCAAGGACGCTGCCCGCAGACACGAGAAAATTTTCGCATTGAATAGCGCCTGATTAACTCCAGGTAGAAACGATCTTTTTGAGATATGGCCAAGCATTACTTTCGGAACTGAACGCAAATTGAGGTAAGTTATTTTATCAAATATGAACTTCACTAACGTTGACTTTTTTAAAACTGTTTCTCAGTTTTAAAAAGTCATGTTATGTATATAATATGTACATACGATTGTTTTAAAAGCAACATTCACTTTCACGCGCTCAGCCGTTTCTAGCCATTTTCGCATGCCTTTTTCTAATATTTTTCTAATATTTATTATAAGTATTCATAATTACACGAAAAGCAATTGTTTTTCCTGTTTTCTTTTTGTGGCTTTTCATTTTCAAGTTCATTTAAAAACGGTAACTGATAGCGTGTGCATCGTCTATGATCATAATAATTTTTATTGTTTCTATCAATTCAAGACAAAAATATGTTGTGTACCAAACTACAGATTGCGAAGCGAATCCATAGAAGGATTAAAAACAACTTTCCATGTGTAAAAATTTAATTTGACGTAAAATTTTTTCCTTTACCTTTATCTTTCAATGGTTTAATTTTACTGTAGAATAAAAATTGATGCGTCTCTTCGAGCCAAGTTGTTTATTTAAAAAAAGGCCAAACGTTTCGGGATAATTTTATCCCCTCTTCAGTGGCTGTACAACGTTTAAATTACAAGGTTTATTATAATAATAATATTAAAATGAGTGAAATTGAAAATTGTTCATATAAACATATTTACCTAATTAGAAAAACAACTTCCGTGTTTTTACATTATTAGGAAACAGACCAGAGAAGGATTAATCGCATATGGCGCTATAATATAAATTTAAATTTTAAACCAAAAATTACAAAAGAACTATTACAAATTTTTTAAATAATAACTTACGGCCTAGGACTCGAGAATTTTTACAGAACGATTCCCCGGTGCCAAGGTGGTAATACGGCACCGGTCGAGGCAAGACGTCAACTAATGTCTCTACAAATTTACGGCCAATATATATTCCGCAATACATACATTAGATGTACTAATACTTATAAATGTTATTATAATGCAAACCGCCTCAGCGACGGATACCTCGAGCTTCATCCATATACCAAGAACGAATACCACATTGGAGGTGGCACGTTAATACTCAAGTAGCAGAGCGGGGGGCCCGCGCCGCAACGTAAGAAACGCTCCTGCCATGACTGTATGACTATACAGTATACAGTATGGACGGAGCGTTGCCACGGCAACCCGGTCTCCCCGACCTCCCACTGGGCTGTTCCGCTCCGGCTCGCCAGCCAATCACTATTGAACATGTGTTGGCTGAGTTGAAGAGAGCGCGAAGCGGTATGCCACCTCTCACTGCGTGCTAAGTTCCTGATACAGTCCGCTCGCCACCGAGCCTCCGCAATCACATTATTTACAATTAAAATTTATTCGGACTATTTTTTAGGTTTGATATAACATTTTTATAACTCGCTTTGAGGCGGCACGTATCCTCAGCCCTATTAAGTGTGCCATCGAAAAACTGAATGTGTAGCATTTCTGAGAACCGTCTGCGGAACATAGACGGTTCTCTATCTATTATTTTAATATTGTTAAAATCGAAATTGTGTCCTGTTTCCAATGCATGTACCGCGAGAGGGGAGTTAAGATCCCTTTTCTCTATATATCTTTTATGTTCGTATTGCCTAGTTTTTAACGGTCGATACGTTTCTCCGATGTACGTAGATTCGCAATCGGAGCAATCGATTTTGTATACAACATTCCTCGTATCTCCCACAGCAGTATGTTCTTTGCCAAGTTTAATAAATTTATTGAACTTATCAGTAACACTATTAATCAGACTCATGTCATTTCTTTTTAAAACCGACTTTAATTTTTCGTTAAACCCTTCATAATAAGGGAACACCGCATATTCTTTTCTAGAGTTAGATTTATTGTTTTGAGAGTGTGCATTACTTTCAAATGCCCCTTCTAACGAGGCCCTTGAAAGGCTCAGGTTGCGAGCAATCCGTTTTTTACTAAATTTCTCTATAAAATCTGGAGGATAGTCATTCGCTATGAGAATTTTTTTCGCTTTTTCGATGTTTTCTTTCTTCCAAGGGCATCGAGCACACATCGCTGCCGAATTATAGTTTCAGCAATTAATAGCCCTACTTATTTTTTTGATAAATGCATATCCGTCTTATTAACTAAACATTTTCCTTTACCAGCTTCTCATATAAAAAATAGTACACAATTAAAAATTCAAACACGAAAGCCATTTCCATCTCTTTTCAATCGACAGTATAATCGCATCTTTTGGCAAACTCGAAAACAACGAAACAACGTCGAAGGACACAAAACATTGCTGATCAGAAATATTTATATTATTGAGGTTACTTTTTAATTGTGTACTATTTTTTATATGAGAAGCTGGTAAAGGAAAATGTTTAGTTAATAAGACGGATATGCATTTATCAAAAAAATAAGTAGGGCTATTAATTGCTGAAACTATAATTCGGCAGCGATGTGTGCTCGATGCCCTTGGAAGAAAGAAAACATCGAAAAAGCGAAAAAAATTCTCATAGCGAATGACTATCCTCCAGATTTTATAGAGAAATTTAGTAAAAAACGGATTGCTCGCAACCTGAGCCTTTCAAGGGCCTCGTTAGAAGGGGCATTTGAAAGTAATGCACACTCTCAAAACAATAAATCTAACTCTAGAAAAGAATATGCGGTGTTCCCTTATTATGAAGGGTTTAACGAAAAATTAAAGTCGGTTTTAAAAAGAAATGACATGAGTCTGATTAATAGTGTTACTGATAAGTTCAATAAATTTATTAAACTTGGCAAAGAACATACTGCTGTGGGAGATACGAGGAATGTTGTATACAAAATCGATTGCTCCGATTGCGAATCTACGTACATCGGAGAAACGTATCGACCGTTAAAAACTAGGCAATACGAACATAAAAGATATATAGAGAAAAGGGATCTTAACTCCCCTCTCGCGGTACATGCATTGGAAACAGGACACAATTTCGATTTTAACAATATTAAAATAATAGATAGAGAACCGTCTATGTTCCGCAGACGGTTCTCAGAAATGCTACACATTCAGTTTTTCGATGGCACACTTAATAGGGCTGAGGATACGTGCCGCCTCAAAGCGAGTTATAAAAATGTTATATCAAACCTAAAAAATAGTCCGAATAAATTTTAATTGTAAATAATGTGATTGCGGAGGCTCGGTGGCGAGCGGACTGTATCAGGAACTTAGCACGCAGTGAGAGGTGGCATACCGCTTCGCGCTCTCTTCAACTCAGCCAACACATGTTCAATAGTGATTGGCTGGCGAGCCGGAGCGGAACAGCCCAGTGGGAGGTCGGGGAGACCGGGTTGCCGTGGCAACGCTCCGTCCATACTGTATACTGTATAGTCATACAGTCATGGCAGGAGCGTTTCTTACGTTGCGGCGCGGGCCCCCCGCTCTGCTACTTGAGTATTAACGTGCCACCTCCAATGTGGTATTCGTTCTTGGTATATGGATGAAGCTCGAGGTATCCGTCGCTGAGGCGGTTTGCATTATAATAACATTTATAAGTATTAGTACATCTAATGTATGTATTGCGGAATATATATTGGCCGTAATTTTGTAGAGACATTAGTTGACGTCTTGCCTCGACCGGTGCCGTATTACCACCTTGGCACCGGGGAATCGTTCTGTAAAAATTCTCGAGTCCTAGGCCGTAAGTTATTATTTAAAAAATTTGTAATAGTTCTTTTGTAATTTTTGGTTTAAAATTTAAATTTATATTATAGCGCCATATGCGATTAATCCTTCTCTGGTCTGTTTCCTAATAATGTAAAAACACGGAAGTTGTTTTTCTAATTAGGTAAATATGTTTATATGAACAATTTTCAATTTCACTCATTTTAATATTATTATTATAATAAACCTTGTAATTTAAACGTTGTACAGCCACTGAAGAGGGGATAAAATTATCCCGAAACGTTTGGCCTTTTTTTAAATAAACAACTTGGCTCGAAGAGACGCATCAATTTTTATTCTACACTATTCCATCATCGAGCGATAGATTCATTATTAAACAGGTTTAATTTTAAATTTATTTCATACAGGTTTCCAACTAAACAGACTACGAGAGATAAATGGCTACAAGAATTGAAAGCAAAGTTTGGTGATTTATCTTTGCCAAAATATGCGTATGTATGCTCTAAACACTTTACAGGTGATTGCTACTATTATACTAAATCGTGTCAAAGACTAAGATTAGTAGAAGGATCTTATCCATCAATATTTTCAGAATTGGACAATATTAACTTGTAAGTATTTTTGCAACATCTTTTACACGTACACATATTGCTAGAATCACATAGAAAATAGCTTAACTACATTTTCATTTGGAGTGAAAACAATTCAGAACTGATGGAAGAATCTAGTATTTCACCAGATAGTTCACTTCATACACAGATAGACAATAGTACGTCAATAGATAGTTCACTTATTAATGATTCGACAGATAGTTCACTACTCAATATTTCGACAGACAGTGAACAAGTCAATATTTCAATAAGTAGTAAAGAATCTGATGTTACTACAAACGTTTCGACAAATAGTGAACAAGACAGTAAGCAAGTTAATATTTCTACAAGCAGTAAAGAGTCTGATATTGCTACAGATAAAGCACCTACAGCTGAGTAAGTTTCTTTATATATTTTTTATTGTGTATTGTGAATTGATATTTATTATAACTTCATGAAAGCATGAAGAACCAAGAAGAAGTATTGTGTAATTTAGTTGTAGATGAAATGAGCATTAAAAAAAAATTGAGGTGATCGGTGGAAAGGTATATGGGTATGTAGACGTAGGTAAGGATTGCCATAAGAACGATACGCCACAAGCAAAAAATGCTTTAGTTTTTATGCTAGTGTGCATTAATGGAGACTGGAAAATTCCAGTCGCCCATTATTTTGTGGCCGGTTTGGGCGGCAGACGATTAGCTGACCTGACCAAAGAGGTATTGACCTGGCTAAGTGAGATCAAAATCAAAGTCACGTCACTGACTTTTGATGGACTCCAAGCCAATTTTAACATGTGTCAGTATCTAGGTGCAAAAATTTCGGCCGAGAATACCACAAATGCATACTTTTTGCATCCGGTATCAAAAGAGCCGATATTTATTGTACCGGATGGCTGTCACATTTTAAAATTGGTAAGAAATGTTCTTGCTCATCACGACATGTTCGATGGTGATGGCAACATCATTTCGTGGGATTTCCTGAAAAAGTTAGTTGACGTGCAAGATATGGAAGGTCTGCACTTAGCTACTAAAATCAGAAGTCAGCACATTCATTTTAAAGATAATAAAATGAATGTTCGACTAGCTGCTCAAACTTTAAGCAACAGCTGCAGTGTAGCTTTACGCTACATGCGCGATGACCTTAAAAATCCATCATTTTTAAATGTTGAAGGAACTGCAAAATTTTGTTCCATTATGTCCATCCGTCGTTTAATATTTTAAATTCAAGGCACCTTTATGATTTAAAATAAAACTAAAAATGGTATGTCTAGCATTAATGTTGAAGAAATAACTAAAAAAGTTAAAGAGATAAGTGCTTACCTAAAAAATCTGCACTTATTCGACAAAACTCCAGTTGTTGAAGGGCCCAGAAAAACTGGATTCGTTGGCCTTATAGTGTCTCTTAATAATGTTGTAAAAATCTATGATGCTTTTTTAAAGCCGCATGGTGGTTATTTATTAACATATAAATTATCTCAAGATCACCTCGAAACTTTTTTTAGTGCCATAAGGGGCATAGGGGGGGGGGGACAGTAACAACCCAACCTGCTATCAATTTATTAATATATTAAAAAAATTAATAGTTCATGCTGATGCAAAAGAATCAAAGAGAGCAAATTGCATGTCTTTAGATGATACTTGTCTTTTACAGGTAACCTTAAAAAAAAGAAACAGAAGAAATTCAGAATAAATCTGCACTTTTTAAAATAGATAAAAATTTAGTAGAAAATGAAAACTTTTATGGACAAGGCAAAAATAAAAAATACATAGATAATGTTGTTATTCATATCGCTGGGTTTGTTACTAGAACTGTTTTAAAAAAAAAGATGTTTTGCGTGCCCTTTGCTGTTAACCTCAGAAGTCAGTCAATCCAGCCTGACAGAAAAAAAAATCGAGGAGGTTTATTGTCACCATCTGATGATATTATTAAAATTTGTAAATTAATAGAGAAAAATTTTAGATTATTTTATAAATCTAAAAAGTGTATGTTTTATACATTGTTGCACAGTATCCTAAATAATATTCCAAAAAGTTTATTAAAAATTGCACATACAGAAGATCCGTGTAGTCATAGATTATCTATTCTTAAGCAAATTATTTTTACTTATTTAAGAATTAGGATTAACCATTATGAAAAAGAAAAAAACAAACCTATTAAAAAAATAAGAAGAATTTCTACAAAATTAATTTTATTTCATAATGAATAAATTCTATGTTTTTTTTACTTAATAAATAAGATTATTGTTTTTTAAATATAGTTTTATAAATAAGAATACTCGTAAATAATTTTGTAATATATTCATTTTCTTCTAACAAATCAATTATACAACGAATTGTAAAAATAAAGAAAAATATATAGCAAAAATAACAAAACTTATTTTACTACATCCTAAATAATAAATTTAAAGAACACTTATACAAATTCTTTAAATAATTGGTATAATTTCAGTTTTATTCTTGCATTAATTTAGTGAGCACCAAATATGCGCCTTCCAGACGGCTAACCGCCATGCGGTGACGCGCAGTTTCGGAAGGGAGGGGATATCTATAAAACTCACGCGATTTTAACCCAGGATGCTTCCTCTATGTGTACGAGTATATGCTCGAAGGTCATAACCCCTTAATGGGTTTTGATTCGTCCCACTTCTTCGATTGCGTGGTTGTCGTGCATTGTCGATTTGCGTACTGAGCTCCGTTTGGGTTTCATGAATACTTATTTATAGATAATTATTTGCGCCTGTGTGAGTAGATTCTGTTTATAAAGAGTGGCGTGCGTGCGGGAATAGCAGTTGATTATAAATCTCCAACGGTGTCGCATTAACATCTGGCGGCACCGGGAGCTGTGTTGCGGTCGATTATTGTCCTTCGTAAGGATTAAATTTATTGATAATTTTGTTTTTATATATAAATTTTGTATTTAAAGTTCAATTATTTTATTTAGTAAATTATACTGTGTGCGATTGTCGGCACATAGGGCGAAATAATTGTTGCGATAATTTTAAAAAAGGTATATTGTGCGAATTTAATTTAGATTTTGTAATTGGTTGAAGTTTATTTAATTCTTATTGTATAATATTGTTTGTATCTAGCCCTGAAGAGGAACCGCAACGGTTCAAAACGTTGGCTTCCAAGTAAATTCAATTATTGGCTCGAAGGGATGCATTCAGTCATTTCCTTAATCCATTACAATTATCGAGCGATAGATTTCTTTATTAATAATAGAGAATGACGTGCTCGTCCCTTCTGCACAAAGATTATAGCTAACGAAAGTTGACGCAGAGGTACTAAAAATAATGCACAGAAATGAAGAGAGATATAGATAAAAAATCCCGCCCATTTAAACTTACAGGAGGGTCATCGCTTTTCTCTGCTATTTACCTGCGTCGAAGTTTGCCACTTCGACATGGCTGTGTAAACTTCCTAATGAAAAATAAATTAAGTTAATAATAATCAATAAAACCACTTATTATTTGAAGAATGACGATATTCTAATTGCATGATGAATGGATAATAATATAAAAAATGCAAATTGACGACGGTTATAGGTTTGCATTAAGAATTTGATGTGATTTTACAATTAAATATAAATGATGTTACTGTCATTTTTAGCTATACTTTGTTTTCTTTATAAAATCAGTTAATTTCAGTTTGTTGATAAAAAATGTTAATGGCTTAAATTTTTAAAGAATATATGTTTAGGGAATAACGCAAATTAATTTAAAAAAACATAAGGCATTTTGAATTGTTGGAAGTTTTATACAACTCGAGGTATGAAAATATGTGGTTTACATACAAAAAATGTAGTAGGTCTATCACGTAGAATATTGTAAAATAATTGATGCGTATTTTTTTTTCTCAATCAAACAATTATTAACGAAGATAGCGCATTAAAATATTCTGTGACGTCACGACGTGAATTTCGTTAGCATTAGTATATCTATATTTTATAGAATATAAAATATATAGAATATAGAACCCGTGCGTGCGAGTGAGAAGCATAGGAAAATGCATAAGTACGGCAAAGACAGACTTATCGCCTTCTTTTATGTACGCGTAAACGAAATTTAATCCGCACGTAATTTCATCGACTAGACGTTGGCACGTTTGGGCCGCGCTGCGGAGGCCAAACATAATCATCGTCAGCTCGAAGAGGCCAGAAGGCGCTACGATTGCGGCCTTCTTGGTATCCTTGGGTGCGATCGGGATTTGATGGTAGACGGGATTCAATGTGCGGCGTTGACAACTCGGAAATCGCTGCAAGGTTAGAGAGATCCATCCTTCTTGGAGGCGAGGTATAGCGGTGATGACCAGGGGCTCTTTCGAGGTCGTATTACGCTTTTACAGGTTGCAGGCACACTGGAGCGAGACGGCGAGGCCTGCCATGGACGGGAGAACCTGGTGTCGTCCTGATGTGGTGTTGAGTGCGGTGCTTTATATCCCTCGAGCGAAAGCTCGACAATCACTGTCTTGATCGTAGAAACGGATGAGTCAGTTGCGGTTCCGCGCATCGACATACCTGTAGTGCCGTCGATTAACGCCCGGTTCTTCGGATCGACCAGCAAACTGTAGCGCGCGAGAAAATCGACTCCGACATCGCTGAGTCCATCTAGGCGACGGTGCACGGCCACTTAAATTCTCGGCGCAGCGTGAAATTTAAATGTAGTAGCATGTTTCCGTACGTTTTTATGGTGGAGCCGTTGGCGGCGAAAAGTTGGAAGTGAAAGAAAGTATACACTTTCTTTCACTTAGTGTGTCAACTACTTGCGGGATTATACGCACAAATCAGCGCCCGTATCGATGAGGAAAGACTTCCCTAAGCCTTATCGTTGAAACGCCGGTGATAGAAAGATAGCTTCTCATCATCTTCCTCGGTGTCGTTGTGCGCGAGAGTCTGCGAACGACCTTGGTTCTTTCTACTGGGCCCGCATTGACGTAACCAGTTAGCATCCTGCGCAATATATTCACCTGCAACGTGAGTTTTTGAAGCTGCTCCACTACTTCGTTGAGGTTGCTGTTAATGGCGTGGACTCGCGGTTTCGGACTAACTTTGTGTACGGCATCTGCGAGCTTCAAAATCTTGTCCAGCGCCGTTTCCGTGTACGCAGCCATGACTGACTGTATGTTTTCGAGCAGGCGAGTTTTCCATACATCGAGTATAAATTCTTCGGTGGCAGACGATGTTGTGTGTGACTTCAAGCGTCGGAAAAATTCTGACAGCTTACGATCACCCATTTGTTCGCCCTCAAGGAGTTTGCATACTCATGCCGTGTCGGACTCGGTAAAACGCTCGAGTATCCATTCCTTGAGATGAGCATATTTGTCAGTTTTAGGCGGGGCAATGAGAAAACGCCCCAGATCACGAGATTCTGAAGTTTTGATATTCGCTAGGCCTCTAGGTGTTCTCCCCTCTTTTTTGTTACGGATTATTTATTGATGACTGATAACAACCTAAACATCAATTTTCATTGCAATCGAAGTAAGAGAAATTACTCACGATGCGAGAATCTGAGGTTTACGATTTTTCGCTTGGCTCCTGACAGCTTTTCCTTACTTTTTTCCCGAATAATTCATTTCTAACTAATAAAGGGCCTATATGACAATTTTCGTTGGAATCGAAGAATGAGAAACTGCTCCGGAGCGAGCTTGAGTGTTCCGGAATGCGAGATTCTGCAGTTATATATTTTTCGCTCGGCCTGTAGATGTTTCTCCCACTTTTTGTTATGGATTATTTATTTATGACCAAAAAAGAAATTAAATAAAAATTTCCAATAAAATTGAAGCAGGAGAAACTACACCTCACACTGGTGCATTTGCTTTTAGTAGTAGGGGCTGGGCGGCTACTGCGCCAGGCGGGTTCTACACCACCGTTTATCGACCACGGATAAAAGATTCCTACATTACTGACCAACGGTAAAACAGGTGTAACGTGGCGTTTGCTCCCCGTTCGAGCAACTACACGCTAGTGTACAAAGAATATTTATAAGTGCCGGCTGACTCCTCCTTCCAAGGTCTAGAATACTGAAAAACGGAAAAAACGGGTACACGCAGGAAAATTGGCAGCAATAGGGCTAAGTAAATAAATAATAAACAAAAATTAATATTAAAACACAAATTTAGATATATTCTAAAATCCCCCGTGTACAAATTCTCAGTAGCAAACAACTAGGATCATGAATTTAGATAACACATGGGCCAGCGGCCAAATAACTAAATCCACATTGGCTGGTGTTGAATTTGCTAGAAAAGAAAAGGTGCCGCGAAAATCCTCTACGCAGATTCGAATATTTTCCTCGGTGGAAATATTTACAAGAGGAAAACTGCCACGGGAAACTGAAAATACGCGAGAAAGGAGAACCGCTACCCGAGACGACGCGTTCCGAGCGTCAGTCTCGTTTCCGCTAAATACAATTATCAACAAATAAATTTATAATAGAAATCTCACCAGCATTTCCCCCAAAAGATCCAAAACCAATCCTCCAAAATCTCCACGAACAAAACCTCCACAAACTCTCCAAAAATCCAATACAAAATTCCGGTCACACGAGGGCGTGGAAAATGGCGTCGGTATAAAAAAACGAGAGAGAATGAAAGAGAATCCAAATAGTTGCTGCTGGCACCAGATCTAGGAACAGAGTGGCCGAGGCCGACGCTCCGCTCAAAGAAAGATGCCGCGTTTTCCCACCCGGCCTCCTTCTTCACGGAAGCGTCATCTCGACCGCCGAATTTCCTCATTGGTCCTGAAAGTCCCGAAAATCCTCTATTGGCCTAACTAACTACCCATACAAACTCATTTGCATGTTCCTGAGTTTTCCCAGCGTCCTCTTTTCTATTCCTAATTTTCTCATTGGCCGAGAAAATAATTATCGCCCTCTATATCCTTCCTAAATTACATAATCCGCGCCCCCTTTATTGATAGAGATCAATCAATCAATATTAATCTCCATCCGATGGCGCCCCCTATAGATAAGACCAAGGAAAAGCAAAAGAGAGCGCGAATTCAAATCCCATTCATCAGGAATTACTTTCCACGATAGACAGACCCTAAATGCCAACTAGAAATCACTAGCCGGCATCCTCTACATTCCAATAGTCTTGAAAGAAACTGTACAGCTTCCCTATACAGTGCCCTGCATTATCTCAACGATCATCATTGAACATTGATCGCCCGATAGCAGGCGCCCTCTCCATCTATAGTAAAATCGCGGTCGATAATCACGAGCGCTCTCTCCCGCTACCACACGCCTCGCATGCTCTCTCCCTCTCTCTCTCCGTTGGCGCGCGCGTCTCATTCTCTCCAATGCTCACGCACACTTCTCCCTCTCTCTCTCTCTCTCGCACACATACACGCGCTCTCCCCTTTACACACAGTGGCGTGCATGTAACCGCGTGCGTGCGGCCGCCGCCTCGCTTCCTGCCGTGCCCCCTCCCAAGCGCCGACGCGTTGCGCAGGTGTGACTCGGAATCTCACATCCTGCGCTCCGCACGCGGCCGGTTAGAGGCAACTCCTGCGAGCGCCACCGAGCGCTGGCTCCGCTCCATGGCCTGTCAGTTTGCCAAGAGTGAGTCAGCTGGCTGCGTTAAAAAATCACGACGCAGCAATATTTATTGCTACGTCGCACAGGATTCCTGCAATCCCATATATTCCCTCCTGTTTTAGCGACTGATCCACTCCCAGCGCCCCACTGAACCCATTGCAAACCCCAGCAAGCTGCCCAACTGTCCCTGTTTTATCGAGCAGACCCCAGCGATTTCTCTTATTTTATTGACCAGGCCCCAGCGAGCTGTTTTTATCCCCCCAAAATTAAACTGTTCCCAAGCAGACTATCGAGGAAGGAGAAGGATAATTGGGTGTAAATAAAACAAAATTTTATTAAAAACAAATCTGCAATTTATTTTAAACTAAGCGGGACAAGAATGTTTATTCGTTGAGAAGATACAAGTATACTTTTTCTAAACAGAATCTTTTGTTTTTTCATCAGTATTAGATGTATCCAACTTATCATAACCATGCTTTTCGAGCACAGAGTTTGTATTGCTAGAATACTTATCCATGTTCACTTATTTAGTTCAAGTAATAGTTTGTTTATTGTCTCAATATTAATAGTAAGTGTCCTTAGCTTTTCATCAATCTCATCTCTGAGTAACTCAACTATTTCATCTAATTTAGATATTTCAGTTTTTAAATCAGATTTTATAGTTTGAGTAACACTGTGCAGCGTGTTTAAATTTATAGCGTAGTTTGGTTCTTTAGGATCTGCTACGTTGCACAATCTCTTGTCTTCTAAACTATACTGACTATCAGGAGTGAGTTTATATCTAATGCCAGGACGTCCTTTTAAGGTATTTAAATGTCGTCCAAACAAGTCAACGCTCATTTTTTCAAATCAATTAAATCAGTATTGGATCCTTTACTCGGACGGCTTCTATAACTTGAGAATGAATCTTGAAAACAAGATTTTTGTGTTTTCGAATCTTTTTGATTATTTGTTGCAGTTTCTTGATACGAAACACTAGTTTTTTCATTCAATTTTTCCGACTCGACGAGAAATTGATGTTCCTCTCCTCCTTTTCCCGAAGAGAAGCTCTTGTTCTACTTATTCATTTTTAGAATCGTATGTTTCGGCGATTAGTAATCGACTGATAAGTTCATTTGAATCATTACATATTTATAGTCAACGGTGGAGGGGGGGGGGGAAGCCTATTCATTTTTTTTCTTTATTTCCAGAACTATATCAGAATTTTCTATAGCCTTATAATACTTTCATTGAGTTGATTTGCAATCATCTTTCATTTTCGTTTGCTCGTTGCTCGAATTGCTGCTGCTGCTACTTTGACCCATGGTTGACTAACTAATTAGTTTTTTTCATACATGCTTTACATATAATTTCATACAAGTTTCTTTACATCACCGCCTATAGGATTATATGTTACAATGCGATCATGCAAAATTAAACAATACGCTGCTGTATTCGCAGGTACATTATTTTTACAGTCAAATTCAAGTCGAACGTCTACAGCTGCCTGTTTAATAGACTCGATTTGTTTGGAACAATCCATGACTATGAGAGGTGCAAACTCCTTAAAATCTGTCTTACTTAAAAGCGGGTCTAATATAGCGCTTTCAGTATAGTATGCAATTTGAAATTTTGCGTACATATCATAAAGTAAAGCATACTGATTATTTAAAATATCAAGATTGAGATTTCCGTATGGATAACTCTGAGAGTTGAGGAAGAGTTTTACATTACTAAAATTACAATGATCAAATAAGCTAGCATTAATTGTTTTGCTTGCTTTTCTCGCTGTTTGGAAGTCAAGAATAATAAAGCGTGGTTTCTCTAACTGATTTTATGTTTTTACTGTCGAAACATGTTACCTTGTAGTCGAAAGAACTGGATACTCATACAGCTCCCATGAAGGGAAAATCATAGGAATTGGCACATCTTTTTGAATGTAGTTGAATAGTTGTATTTTTCATCGATCTGATAGTACGACGTCAGGCATTAGCCACTCTATACGAGCGAGCTCAATTTTAAAGTTTTCTTAGGAAGCTCCTGCTCCCACTGCTGCTGTCGATGTTTGCACAACAGCATTTAAATCACTTCTCGATCGTATGAGAATGAGTTCATGCTTCGCATTTACAACAATTTTCTGATAATCTTCAGCGAAACCAAAAATCATTGATAGAGGAATTGTGACATCAAAGTTTACATTAGCATCAGTTATTTTTCCTGTTTCAGAAATGTTTGTCCAGCCTGACTTTTCAAGATGTTTAAGCTGACTTGGTCAGAAAGAGGTGTAGCCTTTCATCAAGGTTGTTACAGCCACGTTCTTGCATCGATCAATCTCTATAGCATTCATCTCATATCGCATTTCCTAAAAAAGATGACTGATGGCATTGTTTACGAATTGAGTATTTGTTAGATCATAAGATCTGATTGAAGAAGAAACAGAATATTGGAGACTAAAGAAGATTGAGGCTGCGGTAGAGGCTCTTATCAATGATACACTACCAGACACCCGAGTTTCGGTGCCGATGTTGGAAGCCGAACTCGGCCAGGAATCACACGAGTCAGAGATGCCTATAGCTGGAGCCACAATAGACAATCGAGAGTATATAAACGTTGATCTAGGAGGAAAAGAATACAGGGTACTGTTCGATCCAGGGGCTAGAATTTCCTTAAAAGGCTCGGAAATAACCGAGAAATACAAAAAGAGATTGCAACCCTGCACAACGACAATCTAGACAGCCACTGGTGGACTAAACACAGTCCTAGGATTTTTACCTATTCATGTAAAGTTAGATGGAATAAGTGAAACCCTAAATAGCAGAGCAGTGAAGGATGTCAGACACGAAATGATTTTGGGCAAAGATTTTTGCGATTTATTTAAAATAGACTTGAGTCACAGAGGATGGTGGCAAGCCAATAAAGGTACGTGGAGAGAGCTCGACAGACCAACAGCCACATCACTGTCAGTCATCATCGCAGAGCGAGCGCCGGAATATTCGAACTTAGCGATGAGGAAAGACAGGAGATTGAAGAGCTGGTCGCCGAAATCTTGCCAGACAATCCTGTGGGAGAGTTAGGTTATGCAGACGTAACTGAACATCACATTCTCGTCATCGACCCAACTCGAATACGATGCAAAGCTAGGCGAAGATCGCCTCGAAAAATAGAAGAAATTCAGAAAGCAGCAATCTAACTGAGACGTCTGGGAATCATTGAAAGATCAGCGAATGACTATTGCAGTCAGCCACTACTGGTACCAAAACCAGACAGAACAGAGAGGTTTTGCGTGAATTACATGGAGCTGAATAAAGTAACGAAGAAAGACAGTTACCCGTTGCCACAGATGGATGATTTTAGACAGGCTGAGAGCTGCCAGATATTTAAGTAAAATCGACCTGAAGTAGGCATACTTACAAGTAAAAATGGAAGAAAGTAGCAAGAAGTATACAGCTTTTGCCGTGCCAGGTTACGGGTTGTGGCAATTCAACAATGCCATTTGGCTTCTGCAACGCACCGAGCACTCTGAAGCGTTTGGTTGACATTTTATTCGGTCCTGAAGACTCCCCTAACGTTTTTGGATATGTCGACGACATCGTCATTGCGACAGACAGGAAGCCTTCGAAAAATTTGAAATATCTTTGACAAACGCACAGTTTTAGCCAGATCAGATTTTTCAAGACCTTTCACAACTCAATGTGATATGAGCAACTACGCTATAGGCGCCTTTCTGACTCAAGAGTTCAACGACGGAGAGCATCCCATAGTCTACGTCAGTAGAATGTTGACAGCTGCGGAAACTAACTACACTACTACCGAGAAGGAATGTCTAGCACTCATCTGGTCTATACAAAAACTGAGACCATACTTGGAAGGTTATAACTTCACAGTGATCACCGACCACAATGCACTGCGGTGGCTTCGGTCTCTCAAAGAGCCCAAAGGACGACTAGCTAGATGGTCTATAGAAATCCAACAGTGGGACTTCGACATAGTCCATCGTAGCGGCACGAATCATGTCGTTCCCGACGCGCTATCTCCGATGATCGAGCCAGAAATCGCAGCCACGACGGAAATAGAAGACAAATGGTACATTAGACGGAGATACGAAGTCGAACAAAACACCTCGCATTACCCAGAATGGCGCATACAAGATGGAAAATTATATCGACACAAAGAAGATCCTATGCTCAACCTATTACACATCCAGACGAAGCTTGGAAGTTAGTAGTACCTGAGGAAATGCGAGAAAGAGTTTTAAACACAGCACATATAGAAATCTCTGTCGGTCATCCTGGAATAGAGAAAACCTACGACAGAATCGCCGTATTTTTGGCCAGGATTATTTCAAGACGTGTGAAAATTCACCAAAGGTGTCAGACTTGCTTGGCTTACAAAATCTCACAGCAGGCTCCGCAAGGACTTATCGGAAAATGGCTGGTAGAGAGAGCTTGGTCTGTCGTAGCAGCCGACGTTATGGAATTCCCTAAAAGCTCTAGTCAGAACAAGTATTTGGTAGTCTTCCAAGATCTTTTCTCACGCTGGATAGAAGTTTACCCCTTACGCCAGGCGACCGGAAAAACAATAGCCAGAGCTTTCGAAGAATCAATTCCGTTCTGGTGGGAAACGCCAGAGTACTTACTGACAGATAACGGGACGGAGTTCATTAACAAACACTTAGCGGAAACGTTGGAGCAGTACGGAGTGAAACACGTAACAACTCCACCATACCATCCGCAAGCGAATACCATGGAGCGAAGTAACCGCACCCTTAAGACCATTATTTAATTTTATGGGGCGAACCACAGCCACTGGGACAAACACTTGTACGAACACTAAGACACGCTATTAATACGGCCAGACAATCTACACTCAAAACCTCATCTACTTTTCTCAACTACGATCGACACCCTACACTGCCGAGGTACCGGAAAAGCCTAAGGGTAGAATGGGAGGGGGGGGGTCGAAAAAGTTGCGATTGGATCCGGCTTTCTGGGAGGACAGAATGAAAAGACTCGACGCGTTACAAGACCTAGTGGAGAAGTACATAGACGACGAACGAGACAGACAGGGTAAACGGTACAATCGAGGAAGGAAGGTCGTCTAATTTCAGGTAAGAGACTTGGTAATGAGAAAATCACAACCCTTGTCAAAAGGAACAGAAAAATTCTCGGCCAAAGTTGCCTCCAAATACGACGGCCCCTTCACCATTACCCAAAAGAAATCGCCAGTCGTGTATATGTTAGAACCAGTCAAAAGTAAAAGTAGGAAAGTTGCTAAGGTACACGTGAGTGACTTGAAAAAGTACATAGTCAATAGACAAACCCATACTACTAAGAATCCCAAGTAAGTGCATGTGTTGGTTATATGGAACTTTCCGCAACCCGCGTAAGTACCATGGTGATGGGAAAACCATCCCCTCACAGATCAAAGAAAGATACTAATCGCATACTCATTTCAGACATGAACAACCAAGAACGGCCGGACAGAAAGAGCTGAGGAGACGGGGAGTCGGAGAATATCAGCGACTTCATCGCACCCTCCCAGATCGAGATCGAGGTGAGACGTGAGCTCACGGCGAGGGTCGCAGCCCACCGCCTGGAGCAAACCCGAGCGACAGAGGAGACAGGCAGCAGCGGGGCAATAGAAGTAGAGGCTGCCAACCACCAGCAGGAGACAATTCCCCGACCCCAGGAGCCAGATAGTCGGATGGACTTCTGTATCGCGGAGGCCAAAGAAAAGGAGCTGCTCCAGGAGGCCGGCAGACCGCCATCCCCCAATACTGCCAGTGCTCCCTCCGCCGAGGACTCGGAGGGAAGGACGAAGGGAGCGGAGCGAGGAGAGGACCAACCTCAACGACCGCGATATGCTGGAGCTCCTTCGAGAAATCCGAGACCTACCGCAGAATGTGAGGGAAGCAGTCCTCCGGAGGGTGCTCCGGACACCGAGGGAAGACTCCAGCAAAGGTTAAAAGCCAGAAAATGAACAGCCAGACTAAACTTTGGTAATGGTCGGGATCTCTAAGTGCACAAAAAACTTTTTTTTCCGCTCTCGTATTGTACTAATTTTTCTTCTCCTCCACTGTCTAGCTACGTCATTATTTGCCCGCAAACGGGATATCCAGGTCGAGCCCTTTTTGATTGTTAAAAACCTACACGCTGTGTAAGGTTTGGGAGGGGGAATATGACGGTCTACCGTCAACCCATGCTCACCTGGACACCACCGGAGCTGCATCGGAAATAGTACAGAAAAACTAATACCCGGTAGTGTTTACTAGCACGAGCAGCGCCGCGCGAGCAAGCGAGAGACACCAAGCAGCACGCAGCGCCACACGAGCCAGCGAGCGCGAGCGAGAGGGAGAACATCGAACAACGCCGTGCGAGAGCGAGTGATATATATATATATATATATATATGGGTGGTTCTCTGACAAATCGAGCGGTCGATTTTTTGACCCTATCGAAAAAAATTTTTAAAATGTTCCTAAGAGACACATGAGTATCCCTGAATTTTTTCAGATTTTTTGCATCAAGTATCTTCGAGTTACAGAGGGTCAAAGTTGATGAAATCACGTTTTTTTGCTTTTTCTGGCTACTTTCATTAATTTGTAGATCCTCAGGGAAGCATTTTTCACTATAGAGATATATAACATTTTTTTCTGCAAATTTTCTAAACTATTCAAAAAAAATATTTTTGATGTCGTATATATATGTTTTAAGAAAGTTATAAGTCATTTAAGTCTTAAAATCAAGTTTTAGGAAAGTTCGATCATCCGGATCATAACCAAAAAATTCATGAAGATATCTTATTTTAATTCAAAAAAGTCTGCGAAAGACCCAGAATGTCAGAGGCCTTGGTTTCTCTGTAAAAAATCATTGTATCCGTTCATATATGAAAAAAATTTAGTTTTATTGCTATATAGAAGAATTTAACCAATTTTATCAATTACGTAAATTTTTTTATAATAATTTCAGTCATTAAAAAAATGATAAGGTTAGTGAAATGCTTCGATATAGCAATAAAACTAAATTTTTGTCATATATGAATGGATATAATGATTTTTTACAGAGAAACCAAGGTCTCTGACATTCTGGGTCTTTCGCAGACTTTTTTGAATTGAAATAAGATATCTTCATGAATTTTTTGGTTATGATCCGGATGATCGAACTTTCCTAAAACTTGATTTTAAGACTTAAATGACTTATAACTTTCTTAAAACATATATATACGACATCAAAAATATTTTTTTTGAATAGTTTAGAAAATTTGCAGAAAAAAATGTTATATATCTCTATAGTGAAAAATGCTTCCCTGAGGATCTACAAATTAATGAAAGTAGCCAGAAAAAGCAAAAAAACGTGATTTCATCAACTTTGACCCTCTGTAACTCGAAGATACTTGATGCAAAAAATCTGAAAAAATTCAGGGATACTCAGGTGACTCTTAGGAACATTTTAAAAATTTTTTTCGATAGGGTCAAAAAATCGACCGCTCGATTTGTCAGAGAACCACCCATATATATATATATATATATATATCCAAACCACTCAAATTTATAGACACTTGTGTAAACAAAGAGCTATTCTATTCTCCTCCTCATGGTTTCTCTTACTTTTTCTTATTTTTCACTATCAGGAATAGAGATATTGCTGCGTCTGCAAGCTTTCCAAGCTTGCAGACAACCATCCAGCGAGCAGCAAGACATATCAAAGCGAATCCAAGCGTTAAACGCCAATGCAGCTCAATAAAAGCTTTTGGGATTCACTTACGAGACAATCCTTCATTATTGTCGATGAAAGAAGGATATGAAGAATTGAATTTGACGTCAGAAATGGTCGTCTCTTCTTTAAAGAGCGACCGCATTATTTTATACGACAAAAAATTAGTCGAGCAGTTCCACAATGAAAATGATATTGGCATTGACGAAACTTTTGCGATTAGACCCGACATTAAAGGCGTCAGTCATATTGTAACAATAATGTGCAAAAAGTATAATCAGGTAAATCATCAACAACTAATTAAAAATTCAAATTTAATATTTTTATTGATTCGATCGATCTCTTCGAGGCAGTGGTGTGGCAAAGGGTTCAATAAAAAGACCCTTTCTTCTTTATGAAATTGACTTTTCGGTGATCATTGTCGCCTTCATCAAGAAAATATCGGAAAAAACTCAAATTATTGAAGGGGGCGAGACGGCGACACAATTCTAAGTTTATCACACGGGATTTTTTATAACCCAAAATTTCTTAATGAAACTCAAAATTTGCTGAGATAATCTCTAAATACAATTGTAAAAATAATTTTGGGATTCCGAAAGTATTTGGAGGATCCTCTATGGGTTTAGAAGGGGAGCGAAACAGCGATAATTCGAAGTTTTTTGCATGGTGTTCTTTTATAACTTAATATTTCCTAATAGAAGTCAATAAAGTTGCTGAGATAATCCCTGAATATAGTTGTAAAAATAGTTTAGCTGCTCGGAAAGCATTTTGAAGATCCCTACGTGTCCAAAATCAGGGTCAGACTATGATATTTCTACCTTTTTCGGACAGGATTTTTTGATAATCTAAATTTCCTAATGCAATTAAATAATAGCCGAGATAATCCCTAAATACCCTTTTCAAATAAGTTTTGATGCTCGGAAAGCATTTTGAGGATCTCTACAAACCTAGAAGAGGGGGGGGGGAGGCGAGACTGCTACAATTTTCTAACTGCTCAAAATTTCTGAATGATATTTATCATCTACTTTTATTTTAGTCTGTTCCTTGCATCTGGGTACTAATGAGTAGGCGCATTACTCAAGCGTATAATACAGTGTGGAAAAAGATTAAGGAGCTTTTTCCACTATTCAATCCACAAAGATTCATGTGCGATTATGAAAAAGCTCTGATGAAGTCGGTACGAGAATCTTTTCCTGGAATAAGCGTTCATGGATGTTATTTCCATTTTTCTCAGGTAAACTAAATTTTATAAATAATAGTACATTATGCAATAGGGACTCAAATAGTTGCTTATTCGTCGTGCGATTGTTAATACACGTCGGAGCAAGTCAACTTCCTTGGTATTCGAATCTGATCTTGAAGGATTCACTGATCAACAGTACTGTGGGAAATAGGGATTGCAGGGTTTATGATAGAACACAACGCCACAATTTACTTTAAACTAAAGTATCGTTATATTTCAAAACTATGTCTAGTGTATACATTATACACTCGAACTGTCTGTCATAGAACTAAATGATTGAACGGAAATATGTCGAGGAGCCCGTGTCCTCCGCTTTTAAGGAATTTGAAGGTTGCTACCCTCTTCAGTTTCCTTCAGTCTCCTCCCCTGAGGCGGCGACGAGGGTCCAATATCATTAGTTCCATCACCATCACCATTAGTCCGAAGTTCGCACGTGCGAAGTTCCAGTACGGCCTTCCCCGAACAATTAGGGAACTGTAAACTTCACTTCGATACGTACTGGCCACTAATAACTGTCCCTGGGACTCCGGGTTTCCCCTGAGTCGTTAATAAGCCATTAGCGTGGCTCGCCTCGGCAGGCACTCACCCTGGGGATGCTTTGCAGGAAGAATCCCTACATTCCTCGGACGGTTATTCCTCGATAGGCCTGTCCTCGCCGGCCTGGTTGTCGTCATCGTCGTCCTCTGTTGCTTGGTAGTCCTCCAGGTCTTCCTCGAAGTCATCCCTGAAGCGTCGCCACGGCTTCATGCTATCAGCAGAGGTCGTGGTCTCGAGCAGCCCCTCGCACTCCGCTGCCTTCTCGACCGCATAGCGATCGTGCTAGTCGCATGGTACGACTCGATATGGTCTAAAGTATTTGATGGGCAGCTTCAAGCCTGGACCTAGCTGGGTGCGTCCGATCGACACGATGTCACCCTCACGGTAGACGGTTGGCTCTCGTCGTCGTCGGTTGAACTGCTATTCGTTCTCGGCTTGCAGACGCTCGATGCCACCTAACTTCTGTCCGTTGGTTGCCTCGGGCCTCCTGAAAGTGGCGTACGACCTCCTTGTCGGTCATCTCCTGGAGCTGGGCCTCATTGGGCTGACGTGGTGGTGTACTGAACAGCAGTTCGTATGAACTCGTCTCAATCACTCTTTGGTAGGTCCCGTTGATGGCTCGCTGAGCCCTGATGACTGATCGGTACCACTTCTGTTGTTGTTCCACCACTAGCTTCGTCACCTGGCCATTGCCTCGCGGCACTCCTGTGGTGATAATCAGGTATTGGATGGCTTCGCCCTCACAGAATCCTCGAAAGTCGTTGGACGTAAAGACGGTCGTCACGATCTGGTGGGGATTCCCAAAGTGTTGCTGCTGACCCGAAGCTTCTTGATCACCTCGTTGCTCCCTGTAGGCTTGGTCGGGAAAATCCAAGTACACTTGCTAAAAGCATCTACACGGACCCACGTGGTCCGTGTGGATGGTGTATAGAGGCGCGTCTTTCTTTGGGATAGGGTGTAGCATCCCCTCGGCGCGGCCCCGCTTGCGTGCTCCTAGGATACAGGATACACAGTTCTGGATAAACTTTTCGACGCGTTTGTCCATGTGCGTATCCAGTAGTCCCATGTTAGCAGCTCAGCTGTTTTGCGGGCTCCGAAGTGCCCTACCTCGTGCGCTCTTCGGATAAGCTCTTGGTGTATCCGATCGGGATCTACGAGCTTCTCGAGTTCGGGTAGACCCTTATAGACCAGTCTCTTCCTCTGACTGTAGTCCTGGTACTCGCCATTGTTTTGGAGGCATAGCTTCACCGCTGCAAGTCGGTTGTCATGGTCCTGTGCGCCTGGGGATGAGCTCGTCATTGATGACGTTCACCGAGTTCTTGTGGCTCAGAGCATCGACGTGCCGCATGCGTGTCCCCGCACTCTATTCAATCTCGAAATCAAAATATCGCATGAACATCACCCACCGGCCGACGCGTGGGCTTAGCTCCTTCGTCATCGTCTGCTGGAATGCTGCGCAGTCGTGCAGCCCGAACAGATAATTTTTAAACTTCTACAAGGCGCGTACAATAGCTAGAAACTCCAGTTCGTAGCTGCTGTAGTTCCTCTCTGCAGGTGTAGTCATTCGGCTGAGACAGTACATCGGATTCAGCAGTCCGACCACGGTGTTCCTCTGGAGCAGGATTGCCACATAGCCATCGATTAATGCGTCCGTGTGAAGCTCTGTCTCGCGGTGCTAGTTGAAAATCTGCAGCACCGGAGTGTCGACTAGAGCTCGCTTGAGAGCAGTGAATGCCTTCCACTCCTCCTCGCCGAATCGGAACTTGATTCGGATCGCGATCCTGGCGCAGGACATAATAAATTTCCTGAAATACCCCGCCAGTCCCAGGAATCGCAGTAGTTGAAGCTGCGTGCATGGCTCTGGATCTTCCCATCCTCGATAACGTACCCAAGAAACTCCACCTTGATACGTAGTAATTGGCATTTTTTGCAATTAATCTTGATGCCGAAGCGCTCCGCGCACTCCATAACTTCGCGCAGGTTGTCCAGGGCTTCTCGGTAGTCGCGTCCCTTGATGATGTCGTCATCCATGAAGAAGATCACCTTCTTCTCTCTGATGAGCTCGGCGAAGACTATTCCGTCACTGTCGTCGAGAAGTATTAACCTTTCACCTCAATCCATTACTTCTTTCATCTGCATTCTTGTTGAGCTCCCAATTGTAGGAAATAGGGGTTGCAGGGTTTATGAAAGAACACAACGCCACAATTTACATTAAACAAAAGTATCCATATATTTCACAACTATATGTGTAGTGTATACACTATACACTCGAACTATCTGTCACTGAACTGAATGATTGAATGAAAAGATGTCGAGTAGCCTGTGTCCTCCGCTTTTAAGAGATCCGAGGGTTGCTGCCCTCTCCAGTCTCCTTCAGTTTCCTCTCCCGAAGTGGCGGTGGGGGCCCAATTGTAGGGATGCGTCGTCGTTAGACCAAAGTTCGCACTTGTGAAGTGCCATTACGGCCTTCCCCAAACAATTAGGGGGGGGGGGGGACTGTAAACTTCACTTCGACACGTACTTGCCACTAAGTCGTTCATAAGCTATTAGCGCTGCTCGCTTCGGCAGGCACTTGCCCTGGGGATACCTTGTAGGAAAAATCCCCATAGTACTGTTACTTGGATTCACATATTACTACGATATATATTTATTATAGCTACGAGCTGCTTGTGTCTTTCTAGCCGTATTCTTGTCTGTACTTGATGATGGTCATCCTCTGCATCATGTGACTTCGTTGTTGGTATCTTATTCTATTTTCGTTTCGTTCGTTCAATATCTTCTATCACTAAACTGCCTAGACTAATGCATTTTGGCGAAGATCGTCATGGCGGCCCCGGCTCGGGGCGCTTAGGCAATCCCATTATGCTATGCCCTCCTTCCCTCTGCCTCATACCGCACAGTGATACCTTTATAGTGCTTTGTTCACATTAACCAACATTGTATACGCTTGTGGTTTCGGCCAGTGCGGTTCCTATAGACTAGACATGTTTTTCTATGTCTGTGCCCCGAGTAGTTATACATATTGCGACGTAGCAATAATTATTGCTGCGTCGGGAACATTTTGCACGGCCAGCTAACTCACTCTCGGCGAGTTGACAGATCCTGGAGCGGAGTCAGCGCTCGGTGGCGCTCGCAGGAGTTGCCTCTGACCGACCGCGTGCGGAGCGCAGGATGTGATGTCTCGAAGCACACCTGCGCCGCGCGCCGGCGCTCGGGAGGGTGCACGACAGGAAGCGAGGTAGTGGCGAGCGCACGCGGTCACATGCATGAGAGTGTGTGTCTGAGAAAGAGAGGGAGTTGGCGTGCTCAATAGAGAGTGAGAGAGAGAGAGAGAGAGAGTCGGCGCGCGGGAGAGAGAAGGTATAGCGAGAGTGGGAGTCGAATGTGTGCGAGAGAGAGAGAGAGAGAGAGAGAGAGAGAGAGAGAGAGAGAGAGAGAGAGAGAGAGAGAGTGAGTGCGTTTGAGTAAGAAAGAGAGGGATATAGTGGCGCGAAGTTGATGGCGTTTGGAGCGCTCAGAGAGTTTGTGAGCGCATGAGTGAAGCGTGTCACGGTAGAGTTGACTTTATGTTGACTCGCGGACGTCATAGAGACGTATAGGGGAATGTATGAGCTAGGGAACGTTGGTGATTCGATAGATGTTGTCCTATGATTATATCGTTGATGATAGAGGATTTTTGAATACCGTGCGCCCTACAGTTTATCTATGGGTGGAGCCACCGGATGGATATCGACATGATTGATTGATTGATCGATATCAATAGAGGGGGCGCGAATTTGCGTATTGAGGAAATACATAGAGGATGATAATTGAGTTCTAAGCCAATGACTAAATTAAGATTTGGAAAAGAGGGCGCTGGGAAAACTCATAGATAAAGAAATATAGTATCTTCTAGGAAGAAGGACCAATTGTGTCATTTTGGAGGCCGAGACCGCGTTTCCGTGAAGAAGGAGGCCTAGTGGGAAAACGCGGTATCCTTCCTCAAGCGGAGAGTCGGCCTCGGCCATTCCGTCACTGGTGCTCTAAGCAATTAGTCGCATTCTTCAGCAGTCGATTAGATATTTCTATTTTTCCCGTGTCGCCATTTTGGTCTCTGGTGGTCGAAATCCTTGGAGAAGCTTGAGAAGTGCTAAATCGTCTCTCTGATTATTTCCCTTGGTGGAGTTTACGTTTTGAAGGAAAGGGATATTGGAAGAATTGAGTCGACTACATTTATAGAGGAATTTGGTAACATTGTATTCTAAATGTATTTGATGATTATTACTTTTATGGCGGAGATGTGGAGAAGTTAGATGGCGAGTAGTAGCGGCTGGACGGTTACTATACCAGGGCGGGTTCTGGGACACCAAATACCGACCGTCGGTAAGGTAGATTCCTGCGCACAGGTCTCCTGTTTTACCAACATGAAAGTGTCTATCCGGACACAGTCCGTAAAAAACGGACTCACAATCCGTATGAATTCTTGGAAATTCTGTTATCTTTTATCTGGCCGTTATCTTTTTTAGTCCGTGTCGTATCCGTGGCCGTTTTTCTTCATTTTTTTGGTCCGTTTTCGTGCCGTTTCCATGGCCGTTCCGTTTCCGTTTCCGTGCCGTTTCCGTTTCCGTGGCCGTGCCGTTTCCGTGCCGTTCCGTTTCCGTTTCCGTTTCCGTGCCGTTTCCGTGCAGTTTCCGTGTGGTCTCTGTTTCCGTGGACGTGCCGTTTCTGTTTCCGTGCCGTGTCGTTTCCGTGCCGTTTCCGTGCTGTTTCCGTGTGGTCTCCGTTTCCGTGCCGTTTCCGTGCTGTTTCCGTGTGGTATCCATTTCCGTGTCGTTTCCATGGCCCTTCCGTTTCCATCTACGTGCCATTTCCGTGGCCGTTCTGTTTCCGTTTACGTGCCGTTTCCGTGGCCGTTCTGTGTCCGTGCCGTTTCCATATGGTCTCCGTTTCCGTGGCCGTGCTGTTTCCGCGCCGTTCCGTTTCTGATTCCGTGGCCGTTCCGTTTCCGTTTACGTGCCGTTTCCATACCGTTTCCGTTTCCGTGGCCGTGCCGTTTCCGTGCCGTTTCCGTGGCCATTCCGTGTCCGTGCAGTTTCCGTGCCGTTTCCGTGGCCGTTCCGTTTCCGTGGCCGTTCCGTTTCCGTTTCCGTGCCGTTTCCGTACTGTTTCCGTGTGGTCTCCGTTTCCGTGCCGTTTCCGTGCTGTTTCCGTGTGGTCTCCGTTTCAGTGCCGTTTCCGTTTGGTCTCAGTTCCGTGGCCGTTCCGTGTCCGTGCAGTTTCCGTACCGTTTCCGTGCCGTTTCCTTGCCGTTTCCGTTTCCGTGGCTGTGCCGTTTCCGTGTCGTTTCCGTGTCGTTTCCGTGGCCCTTCCGTTTCCATTTACGTGCCGTTTCCGTGGCCGTTCTGTTTCCGTTTACGTGCCGTTTTCTTGGCCGTTCCGTGTCCGTGCCGTTTCCGTGTGGTCTCCGTTTCCGTGGTCGTGCCGTTTCCGCGTTGTTCCGTTTCTGATTCCGTGGCCGTTCCTTTTCCGTTTACGTGCCGTTTCCGTACCGTTTCCGTTTCCGTGGCAGTGCCGCTTCCGTGCCGTTTCCGTGGCCATTTCGTGTCCGTTCAGTTTCCGTGCCGTTTCCGTGGCCGTTCTGTTTCCGTTTCCGTGCCGTTTCCGTGCTGTTTCCGTGTGGTCTCCGTTTCCGTGCCGTTTCCGTTTGGTCTCCGTTTCCGTGGCCGTTCCGTGTCCGTGCAGTTTCCGTGCCGTTTCCGTGCCGTTTCCGTGTGGTCTTCGTTTCCGTGGCCGTGCCGTTTCCGTGTCGTTTCCGTTTCCGTGGCTGTGCCGTTTCCGTAGCCGTTCCGTTTCCGTTTATGTGCCGTTTCCGTGGCCGTGCAGTTTCCGTGGCCGTGTCTGTTCCGTTTCCGTGCCTTTTCTGTTTTCGTGTCGTTCCCGTGCCATCTCTATTCCGGTGATGTAGCCGTGCCATTCACGTGCCGTTTCCGTGCCGGTTTAGGCAAACTAGGTGGATATTTTAAAATACACGTAGATTAATTACCAATTCGGTTGTAAGGAACAATTTTGCAGGTTATTAGTATGGAAATGTAGACTTCAGATTTTACAAATGAATCTACTAAAAGTCTTTTTCTTGTTTTGTTACAAGGAGACCAGTTCTCTGCGCAGATCTTTTCTTCTAGTATAAATAAATGAAATACATTAGCGCGTTTCGCACGTTCTAACTTCAAACTTGGTCATATTTATGATATATTATGCAAAAGCATTCCCGCTCTCGTATTGCGGGACTCGGAAATATGATGTCCACAAATTTTTTAACTTATCACAAAGTTTCCTCTTGGAGGAAGCAAAAAATTTTCGTTGGAAACTGGTACCAGTATCGAACCGTATTTTTATATGCTACTAGTGTTACGCGAACTTCGGCGCTCTGCGACTACAAGTTCGTTACCATTTTTTTTAAAGCGGATTATTGTTTGTTAGGGTTAATACTATATGTGGGAATTTTCGCAACGAAGTCAGACACCTGGAACTTTTCCAAAATGGCTCTCGAAAGGGCTGCCGACCCGTTACTCTGACGTAGGCGGTTTTGCGTTTGTCTTTACACCCACCCACTTGCGCTCTGCGTGGCCTTCTAAACCTTTTTACCTGTGTGCGACCCCATATAACAGGTCACCCCTCCCTTTATATCGGTCACCCTTCTCTTCTTTCTAGTCAATCCTCCCATTTTTGTGGTCATCTCTCCCGAAGAACATTGTACATCAATAAAATTGAAAATGTAAACAAAATCCCTTTGAAAAAAATGGTAGCGATCATAGAGTCGCAGAGAAAAAGCGCCGAAGTCCGAGTGACGGGTCGGCCATCCTTTCCGGCGCCGTTTTGGAAAAGTTCCATGGCTTTGATTTCTTTGCGAAAATTCGTATATGTAGTATTTACTCTAATTAATAATAATCCGTTTTAAAGAAAGTGGTAACGAACCTAGATTCGCAAAGAGAAATCGCCGAAGTCAGAATGACGGGTCGGCCGCTCTCTTCGGCGCCATTTTGGAAAAGTTGTAGGTGTCTGATTTCGTTGCAAAAATTCATAGATATGGTATTTACCATAGTAAACAATAATCCGAAAAAAATGGTAGCGAACTTAGACTCGCAGAGAAAAATCATGACGTCCGTTACTTGGATGCAACGAAATCGTAACCCCCTGCAAGGGGTAAATTTAGGGTAGTGATACATTGCTCATGTTGCAAATAAGTTTTTTATTGTATAATAATTAATCTTCAACGATTAGAACCGGTGCGGCAGCATTTCATAAATTTATCGATTTTTGTTGCATGGCAACGATGCGAACTTCACACTCATCTAAAAATGATTTATTTTTAATTTTTATATAATCTGACTCTCAGAGTCTCAAACAATTTGAAATGCTGTTAAATCGTAATGAAACACTGGAATGCGGACTTTCAGTTCGCAGTATTCGGTATCCGTCACTTGTAACGAAGTATGGAGATAGGCCTTAATGTTGATGAAATTGTCTGCTACTGTACCATAACAATGATGTATATTATTTTATGTTAACTGCGTTTTCATATAGTTTGATATAGCATGGAAATTTGAATTTTAATTACTGATTTACTATTCAATAAAATAAAATTGATTGTCAATACCATTTTCGTAGTAACATTGTATCCTGTACTGAGCATAATGCATCTCTGCTATCGCTATGAATTTCGAAGGGATTTTGTTTACATTTCCAATTTTATTGATGTACAATATTCTTCGGGAGAGATGACCACAAAAATGGGAGGGTTGACTAGAAAGAAGAGAAGGGTGACCGATACAAAAGGAGGGGTGACCTGTTATATGGGGTCGCCCACAGGTAAAAAGGTTTAGAAGGCCACGCAGAGAGCGGGTGGGTGGGTGTAAAGACAAACGCAAAACCGCCTACGTCAGAGTAACGGGTCGGCAGCCCTTTCGAGCGCCATTTTGGAAAAGTTCAAGGTGTCTGACTTCGTTGCGAAAATTCCCACATATAGTATTAACCCTAACAAACAATAATCCGCTTTAAAAAAAATGGTAACGAACTTGTAGTCGCAGAGCGCCGAAGTTCGCGTAACACTAGTAGCATATAAAAATACGGTTCGATACTGGTACCAGTTTCCAACGAAAATTTTTTGCTTCCTCCAAGAGGAAACTTTGTGATAAGTTAAAAAATTTGTGGACATCATATTTCCGAGTCCCGCAATACGAGAGCGGGAATGCTTTTGCATAATATATCATAAATATGACCAAGTTTGAAGTTAGAACGTGCGAAACGCGCTAATGTATTTCATTTATTTATACTAGAAGAAAAGATCTGCGCAGAGAACTGGTCTCCTTGTAACAAAACAAGAAAAAGACTTTTAGTAGATTCATTTGTAAAATCTGAAGTCTACATTTCCATACTAATAACCTGCAAAATTGTTCCTTACAACCGAATTTGGTAATTAATCTACGTGTATTTTAAAATATCCACCTAGTATGCCTAAACCGGCACGGAAACGGCACGTGAACGGCACGGCTACATCACCGGAATAGAGACGGCACGGGAACGACACGAAAACAGAAAAGGCACGGAAACGGAACAGACACGGCCACGGAAATGGCACGGAAACGGCACTTAAACGGAAACGGAACGGCCACGGAAATGGGAACGGCACGGAAACGGCACGGCCACGGAAATGGGAACGGCACGGAAACGGCACGGCCACGGAAACGGAGACCTCACGGAAACGGCACGGAAACGGAGACCACACGGAAACAGAGACCACACGGAAACGGCATGGAAACGACACGGCATGGAAACGGAAACGGCACGGAAACGGAGACCACACGGAAACGACACGGAAAAGACATGACACGGAAACGGAAACGGCACGGCCACGGAAACGGAAACGGCACGGAAACGGCACGGCCAAGGAAATGGAGACCACACGGAAACGGAGACCACACTGAAACGGCACGGACATGAAACGGCCACGGAAACGGCACGTAAACGGAAACAGAACGGCCACGGAAACGGAACGGCCGCGGAAACGGAAACGGAACGGCCACGGAAACGACACGGCACGGAAACGGAAACGGCACGGCCACGGAAAGGCCACACGGAAACGGCACGGAAACGGAGACCACACGGAAACTGCACGGAAACGGTACGAAAACGGAAACGGAACGGCACGGACACGGAAACGTAAACGGCACGGAAACGGAAACGGAACGGCCATGGAAACGGCACGGAAACGGACCATTAAAATGAAGAAAAACGGCCACGGAAACGACACGGACTAAAAAACGGTATAAAAACGGCTACGGAATAGGCACGGCCAGATAAAAGATAACGGAATTTCCGAGAATTCACACGGATTGTGAGTCCGTTTTTTACGGACTGTGTCCGGATAGACACTTTCCTCCTGTTTCCGAAAATCAATTCCCTGTTCCCCAATCTGAAATTCCTTCTTTCTTTAGCGCTATATCTAATCTGTTTAATCTTTTAGCCCTAATTTTAGACGAGCCAATAAAGAAGAAGACAGTATTTTTGAAAATAATATTGAAAATGTGTTCTACATAAATATTGTTTTAAAATAAATGTTATAGCATGAATATATACAAATATTGTGGAAAACAAATAATTGAAATAATTCATTATATGAGTATATATAAACATAAATATATCTATGTATGTACATAGTACACGTCAAACTACAATAAACAATGCTCAAAATAGTGAAATTGACATGATAATGAACTTTAAATGGTATTAATAAGTTTACATATTTTTAGTGAATCAGAATTATTTTATTTTTATATGTAGTATGTGTACAGTATATTTTTGATAGTTGGTAGCTATTGAGAAATAGATTGATTGAATTTTTAATAATTGGCTAATTTTAGTATTTACTCACTAACTTTAAAAGTAATTTAAGTCTTTAAAAATCTACTTGCAGTATGACAACACATCTTTCCTTTCAATATACTTATCAAACTACTTTTGATTCCTAATAATTCATAAAAGCAAAATTAATTCAAAAACACAATCATACTTTAATAAAAGTTACAAAATAAAATAAGAAAACTAAAATCTAATTTAGCTTTAAATAATAAAAATCTGAAAATGTATTTAATTAACATTAAATGTTTTGAAAAATACCACTTGTAAAATTTAATATGATTAAAAATTGGTTTTATTTAGTATATTTTTTCTGTAGAGGTTACAGTATGCAAATAATTTTAATTGTCTACATCACACAGAAGTTTAATGTATTATAATATAGGTTGTTTAATTTTTTGTAAAAAATTGACAATTAAATAATTAGATTTGTTTTGACTATTTACAAAAATGTATATGAGTGATTTGCAGACAAGTGGCATATGACATGTCGCCACCACCTACACTGCTGTATTTAAACTTTATCAAATTCCCAATCACATTAAAATCTTCTATTAAATTTGCTTTAAAAGTGTGGTTATGTATTTAAGTTACTTTATTAAGTGTGTAATGTGCATTCATGGTTGCAGTAAACGTAGCCAAGCAGAATGCTGCTAATCAAAATACTGCAGGGCTTTAGATATGCAACTAGGCTTTCACAAAATATAGGAATTTGTTAAAGGAGGATATAATTTACAATTTTCTTTAGAAATATCATATATATATATATGATTGATTCCCTTGTTTGAGCCCCATTATATTAAAAATTTAATTTTTGCATTTTGAATTTTCCACCTATTTTCGGCCAGTATGTCAGTCTGACCGCTATAGACATTACTGTAGTCAATGATTTTTAAAACTTTATAGCCCAAATTCGAATTTTTCCATACAGTTTGAATTTTGCACTATGTTAAAACTTTTTTTTTGCATGGATGTGATGTGGTAAAAAAAAACGTCACTCCTGAAGCCCTTGTTATTGCAATGATAAGTACATGCATTCGTTACTTAAATATAGTCAAAATGATGTAAATATAAAACTGAATAAGTACCTAATAGGATATTTGATTATCTTGTAATGGCTCTTCATACCATAACTATTAGTGTGAAAATATCACAACTGAAGCCTGTCACTTCCGAAGCCAATCCAGAAATTTCCATATGTTAATCTTATGGAAAAAATTTTAATAATAGTAGTGCTGTTTCCGAATAAACTATGTTTTTTTATATCTTAAATGATAAAAAAAACCACTATCAGTTGTCCCATAAACGAAATCCTTTTTTTCTTCGATTTAGATGGGGAAATATGCCATTTTTCTGCAGATCACCCATATACTTATATTGTTTTTTTTCTTGTCAATCCAAAATTGCTGAGGAAATAATATTGTAAAATAAATTACAAAATTAAAGTTTCATTAGCTTGATAGTAAAATTATGGGGAAAAATAATAAACATATTACTTGTTTTAGAAATAAAGTTACACATAGGTATTTCGTACGGTATTAACCTGTACAGGGGAAGACAATTAACTTTTTGTACACATTCGTGGTTATAAAAGAAATAGCATAAAGGCAAAAAAGTTTAATCTTACAAACTAATTAAGTGTAATGTTTATCCTGTTTTGAAATAGTGATAGTGATAGTTGCTGGCACTTGTGGATGTAGGTGATTCTGCCGTAACTGACGCGGATCAGCCATAAAATTTTTTTTCTTCTAATTTTCCATTTCATAAGTAGAATACATTTATTCTTACTTGTTAAAACATCAAAACAAGATAAACAAACTGAATCCATGGAGTGTCTACATCGATCATTACGAAACGTTTTGTGATTTTACTAGAAAGCAGAACAGATCACTCATAGAATAAAATATAATCAAAATACTAGAATAAAATTACGATACAAGTATAACATTCAATAAGACAATAACAAATGAGATAAAAATGATAACTTATTAAAATATTACACTAGGTTTATTAAAAATATAAATTTCTTTTTGGCTTTGTTTTGATTGCATAACATTTTTTAATAAACGAAACAAAAATTATTTTTAACTATATTTTCTGTTAGAATCAAGTATATATATTTATTTAGTATTTAAATTTTTTACTTTTTTATCATAAAAAGTTACTAACTGACTCTGAATAAAATGATTTACACTATTTTATCAGGACGAAACTGACAGGGATGGAATTGACATTTTAACTTTAGATAGCTTATATATCGTGTACATTTAATTTACAATTTTTCTCCAAATAGTAAGTTACTAAAACATTAAATATTATTATAAAATACACATTGCTGATTTTAAAATATTATTTAACCCTTAATTCTCTCAGTGCATAGAATTGACTCATTTATTTGTATACTGCAAAAATAAAGAAAGAAGTGGATTGGGTTCGCCAAAATTTTTATTTTCCAATTCCTTTTTCATTGCAAAATTCATGGTTACATTCTTAGCTTTAAAAATCGTCCGTGCAGTTTAGCTGGAAAGTCAATTAATGCTTATTTCAAAAGCATAAATTACCAAGATTTTAATAGATTTTGCTGGACAAAAAGTATTCATCTTCATTGAATATTAATGTTTGTAATAAACTTGGTAGTTTTTTTAAAAAATTTGGTATTTAGTGTTTTAAGCTTTATTTTTAAGAAAGACAAGTTTTTATATTAAAACTACTCTTTCAGACAGGGGATGCAATTGACATTGTAACAGTTTTATATTAAATCTTTTTAATAAGCAATTATGCAAGTCATTTCTATATTTATTCCAAGAAAGTTCTCTACATTACACATTTATCAAAGCCAAGCTGAAAATACTATATAGATAACTTTTGTATGTCAAAATGACGTATGATATATATATATATTAGGCTGCCAAGTTTTGCATCCATGCTTAAAAAGTATCAGGATGCCCTGCTCTATCATTGGAGAGGCTCAAGACAAGCACAATGAACTTTGAATTTTTGAAATCGAATAATATTTAATGGTCCCTCCGCGACTTCAAAGTTCTGTGACCTAGTATAGCGATGTGACTGAAAAAAGTAACGAGCAGGGGAATGGAACAATATGCATCATTATCCCGCCATAAACATCCCGCCCAGCTCGGTAAGGTCAGTAGCTGAGAACGACAGCACGTGTTTGTACCATGTGTTGGAAAGTCTCTGCGGGAAGGAGCTAGGGCTGTTAAAGTATCATAGCAGCTTAGCCCGGAAAAAAATTTGACCTTTTACCTACTTTTTGGAAGGAAAGACAAAACTTTGAATCGAATTTTAACCCTGTTCTAAACATTTTTTTTGGGAAATTCTTTCTGGAATCGTTTCTCCATGAGCTTAAGAAGGCCATGTCAAAATTACAAAGTCGTAGAAGCAGTGGAAGGTACCTTAAATGGACTCCAAAGATGACCAGTTTTAGTAGAAATATGCACCTGTTTACTTGTTTAAATATTAAGTTATTTACACCAAACTTGTTGCAATCGACTGCTATTTGCACGCTGATGAAACTGAGAAAAAAATTTTTTGAGAAATGTCGATACTTTCGTAGTTATATGCGCATACTTATTTGCCTGTGTTAAATCATATTCAAAAAAAATAAATCGCGGAGGGACCATTAAATATTATTCGATTTCAAAAATTCAAAGTTCATTGTGCTTGTCTTGAGCCTCTCCAATGATAGAGTAGGGCATCCTGATACTTTTTAAGCATGGATGCAAAACTTGGCAGCCTAATATATATATATCATACATATTATGAAGTGCAAATAGTCATATTTAAGTAGGTGAAGCAATCTTATTTTGCAGATGAATAAATCATTTTTTGTTATTTTCAAAGTTCAACTCAGGCCTACCCCCTTAAAGGTGTTTTTTATATTAAAGGTCATTTTGATGTTAAAGGTGTTTTTGATAAGAAGTTGGAGGTGTTTTTGAAATATGAAGGAGCATGAAGTTGGTATGATTTGAAATAATAAGTTGAACGTCTTTGATAAATTAAAAATTGAAGCGATGGGGGTTGATGAGCAGAGCGTGCAGGGGGGTAAACTCCTCTGGTATATATCTGTGGCTTACAGGGAGAACCATTTAAGTGACATTTTCGTGTTTTCGAGAAAAAGCGATTTCAATGTTTGGAGTAATACGTAAGATCGAAATGTCAGAGAAAAGATCTAAGTATTGGCTCATTTGATTAGGTATCTGATACGGATACAACCGTAGTATTACATTTGTAAATAGTTTCTTTCTCGACGCCCAAGCTAAACAAATTACTCGAGTTCAGTGGTTTTGCGGGAACTTTGCAGATAAGTGGTTATGCGGTCACTTTCTTTGAGGGCTCGTAACTAATGTAATTGGCGATTAAAAAAATTCGGGCGGGGCATATTTTTAAAGTTTAACTCATGCCCTTTCCAATGGTATAATTAAAATTTTCGAAAATTGTTATTAACTATGAGAAAAAACGGTTTAAAGGAAAAAAGCATGGTTTTTCCACAATTTTTTGTTTTAATTCGAGATTTCAAGAACGTTTTCATTTGCAATGTATCTGGAACCCCTCTATCCAATGGGATAAATGTCCAAACCTAAAAGATACGCGATTTGGGGATTGGTTTTGAACCTCGGTGTGGTCAAACTGGCGCATATTATAATTGAAAATTTTTTATGAAGCGTTACGAAGACTTTTACGAATTTTTTATTCAGAAACCACAAACTTTTGGAAAAAATTTTCAAGAGTAATAAGTTCTTAGAATCAGCTAAGGAATACGTATGAATTTTATCAGAGCGATTCCAGTAATTTTTTTGTTTTTGCAAATTGACAATTTTTGAAAAATTTAAAAACATTAAAAATTTTTTTTTTAAATTTAAAAAAACCGACGAATACATCGGTATAGGTAATTAGATATTTATTATACCGCTTTAATATACTCCACACGGTGTATCTCGCACAAAAATAAAAAAAACAAGTGCACTTAAGTGGTTCTGCGGTAACATTTTTACGAGAGATGCAGTTAAGTGATTATGCAATCGGCTGGCATTGAAAATATTTGTGCATTTCGGAAATCCTACTATTGTACAATGAAAAAGGGTATATATACTATTGGAATGCATATCTGTGGCTTGCAGGAAGAACCACTTCAGTGACATTTTGCGAAAAATTTTTTTATGTCGAATTCGAGGTGCTCTTAATACCCTTTTTCATTGTACAATAGTAGGATTTCCGAAATGCACAAATATTTTCAATGCCAGCCGATTGCATAATCACTTAACTGCATCTCTCGTAAAAATGTTACCGCAGAACCACTTAAGTGCACTTGTTTTTTTTATTTTTGTGCGAGATACACCGTGTGGAGTATATTAAAGCGGTATAATAAATATCTAATTACCTATACCGATGTATTCGTCGGTTTTTTTTTAATTTAAATAAAATTTTTTAACGTTTTTAAATTTTTCAAAAATTGTCAATTTGCAAAAACAAAAAAATTACTGGAATCGCTCTGATAAAATTCATACGTATTCCTTAGCTGATTCTAAGAACTTATTACTCTTGACAATTTTTTCCAAAAGTTTGTGCTTTCTGAATAAAAAATTCGTAAAAGTCTTCGTAAAAAATTTTCAATTATAATATGCGCCAATTTGACCACACCGAGGTTCAAAATCAATCCCCAAATCACGTATCTTTTAGGTTTGGACATTTATCCCATTGGTTAGAGGGGTTCCAGATACATTGCAAATGAAAACGTTCTTGAAATCTCGAATTAAAACAAAAAATTGTGGAAAAACCATGCTTTTTTCCTTTAAACCGTTTTTTCTCATGGTTAATAACAATTTTCGAAAATTTTAATGATACCATTGGAAAGGGCATGAGTTAAACTTTAAAAATATGCCCCGCCCGAATTTTTTAAATCGCAAATTACATTAGTTACGAGCCTTCAAAGAAAGTGACTGCATAACCACTTATTTGCAAAGTTCCCGCAGAACCACTTAACTCGAGTAATTTGTTTAGCTTGGGCGTCGAGAAAGAAACTATTTACAAATGTAATACTACGGTTGTATCCGTATCAGATACCTAATCAAATGAGCCAATACTTAGATCTTTTCTCTGACATTTCGATCTTACATATTACTCCAAACATTGAAATCGCTTTTTCTCGAAAACACGAAAATGTCACTTAAGTGGTTCTTCCTGTAAGCCACAGATATGTAAGGGGCTGAACTAGAGAAACTTTTTAATAACATGTTCCTTTGTAAAACTCAAGGCCTGGTGGGTGCTTATTTGTATATACAAAGTCTAGCAACATTTTTATTACCGTATACCCATACATAATGATAGAAACAGCGCCATAGGACCAAATACCTAAATTAACTTAAAAATAAAATTTATTTTTAATATTGCGTAAATAACTTAATTGATTTAAAATTTTTTACACTTAAATAGCATTATTTTAAGCACATATTATTATTTTTTAAAGTCTTCTTGGACTTTCTAGGTCTCAGTGAAAAATCAAAAATTGTTAAAAATCGTTAAGTGCTATCCACTCTATTCTAAAACAACTGCATCATTTTACAAAATGTTTTAAACATGCCATTTTCCTGTGAGTAGGGATTTTCACTTGATTGCTTAGATAATTTTTTAATTAATTAATTAATTTTTTAATGTTAAGAAAATTCTTCTACTTAAATGAAAATATTTACATTCACACGAGAATGACAAATGTTTAATATATTTGTCATTGTGGTATTATGTGGATATAGTGGTTAAAGATAAACAACAACGTTTGATTTTTCAATGGGATCTACAAGATCCATAAAACTAAAATTTCCTAAAATGTTGGTAAAATGATGCTAGTTAAATTATTGTAATGTTATTTAAATTACTGTAATGTTATTGATATTATTGTAAATTTATTATACATTTTGTAAATGCTTAGCCATGTTTTAGCTCTTTATTTGTTTAATACTAAAGTGAGCTAATAATAGATAATGAATTTATATACTATTATTATTTTAAATCTTATTTTTAACACTAAAGTGCCACCTTTAAATGATTTTCTTAGGGTTAAGCAAAGACGTTAATAGTGTTAGTGCTGTAAAACTTTTGTTCAAGAAAACTAGTGGTATGAAGATTCATCATGTTAAGTCTATGGTGCCTCCACAGTAAACAATAGTCTCAGTAAACAATAAAAAAAAGCCATAAGAATTTTCTATGATCCCAGGGATCATGGACGATTCTTGACTTCTTCACCATTGGGCTCATGCAAGTTTGGTAGTGTCCTCACTTTGGTCAAAATTCCATATCATTTCTCACGAAAAAAAGTAGTATGAGTGGCTGCTGTGGGTATATAACTGATTTAATCTTCTGTAAGATTATGTGTTAAAAGTACCATCAGCACCACTTTCCCCTCCAATGCTCTGCATGAGACCGATTGTTTACTTCGTTACAGAGATCACCCGAGTCACTTAACATAATAAAAATGACTTATATATCAGTAGAAAATATTTTCTACTGATTCATATATGGACTCAACATATACTGTCAGGATGACGGTGTCCGAAATGAGTAGGAGTTATTTTCATTGCAACTTTGTTTTGATGAATTATATTGCTTCATAGCATATTTGTTGTTATTTCCAATTTTGTTATTTCTAATTCCTCAGTTGTTATTTCCAATTTTGAGCATTTGAAGAATGCAGATTTTGGTATTTTTAGATTTTTTGATAATTACTGTTTTTAGTACATTTACCACTATTTGTAGGTATATGTTTGTTTGCTGAAAGGCATATTTCATACGAATGAATGACGTAGACTTTATTTTAAATAATTTTACTATTTTTAAAATTGTTCTATTACACATTTGTATATAACAGAATTTTATTGTATTATTTCAGACAAAATCTTTCAAATTTAGAAAGAATAATTTGTAATTGTAGACTTAAGAAGATGTTTGGACAAACGGGGAATCCAACTTTTGGTTTGTAAAAAATTTAGCATAATCTACAACCTGTTTGTTTCTTTATTTTATATTTATATTTTAACTTTAGGTTTTAGCTCTGGCGCTCAGAGTAGCCCTTTTGGTCAGTCGGCTTTTGGGAAGACCATAGCAACAACTAGTTTTGGAACTAGTGCACCACCTGTTTTCGGAAGTAATACTTCTCTTTTTAATTCAAAACCAAATGGTGCTGGCACTGGAAGTTTATTTGGTAATGCTACAGCTACTCCAACATTTGGAGCAAATAATACTACGCCATCTTCTTTTGGAGGTATAAATTTATTTTATTTAAAAAGCAATTTATTTATTCATTTATTTATTTGATACTGATGAGCTTCAGCCTTTACAAAATTATAAGTAAAATTTTAAATTCAACCAGATAGTGGTGGGAATTGCTTCAAGTGAAATTGCTCGATGATGCTTACAAAAATAAAAATAAAAAATACAATATAAATAACTCATTTTATAAAAAAATGAAAGGAAGAACTGAAAATAAATGCAGAGACTTCGGCCACGGAGTTCCACTTGAAATCCGGCAAATTTAAGGACGTTCTTCTATGAAAAAAATTTCACAATTTTTTTGTAAAATTTTAGATGTAGCTTTCTCTAAGTATTCTGAACAAAAACGTTATGGTCATATAATGGCATGCCAGGTAAATTTTCGAGATATTCGATGTTAAAGTTAACATTGGCTCTTATGGGAAAATTCTTTTTTGGGTTTCTTTTTATGGGTTTCAGACTAAATGAAATATACTTTGAAGGTAATTATCTATATCCTCGATTTCGTAACTACCTTTAGGTAAAACAATTACTTCTTGACCGACGTAGTGTTTATTAGCACCAATATCGATATTCGGTATAGAATTAAAAGTTAAAAGAAATCGGTTTTTAGTACAGTAGAAGTACCCAATAGACTCTATGTCTATGAGTTTTCCATGATAGCTCACTACTGAATGACTAAATTTTTTTTGTCATGCCTTATGTACAGGTTTGAGCTTGATAGACTGAAATCTGAGATAAAGGTGACTGGAATTAAGGCTATTATAGTTTTGATATCTCTCGTAATTGTAGTTGATCTCAGCAACTTTAAAGTATATTAATAAATCTACAGGAGGTAGAAGATCTCCAAACTGTCAAAGTAAACTACATCATTGCCACGTTTACGATATATTACCCAATGAGTTCCAGGACCATCAGCATCCTCGAGATTTACTACAGCTTATTCTCTATAATGCGATTCATTTGCAGGCAATGCATTTCTCATGAATACACCACGAAGGAATGGAATTTCTAACATCTTAGCGTACTTTAGTTTATCGATATTTGTAAGGGCTCGGTTCGCCTTACTTCGAGGATCTATTTTTTTTGGGTAACATATCGTAAACGTGGCAATGATGTAGTTTACTTTGACAGTTTTGGAGATCTTCTACCTCATGTAGATTTATTAATATACTTTAAAGTTGCTGATATCTGTAATGAAATAAACAAATTTCATTACGAAAGAAAATACTAAACACGTACGCAACAGCAAAGTACAAGGAAAATCACAGCTATTGCGCACTAACCGAAAGATTCGGAGAAATCTCAAGATTAGGAATGGCCCTTAATTAAGTGCGCAACACGAATGGAAAATACGCATCTACGGAAGGCCGGCGCCTTGAGAAAATCGAGAGTGGAAGATTGAGGAAAAGCGTACAAAAGTGGCATCATCGATAGAGAAGCGCCGAGAAAACCTTCGACGGTCACGTAATTAGGCGTGGCAGCGGAAAGTGAGAGGGCCCAACGCCAAAAATCACCTACCTGCTTAAGGGGATCAAGAACGTTTCAAAAATCTCGAAGCTATGTGTCGATAACTTAAAATTACAGTTTCCTCTGTAACTATTGTTCTTTTAAAGTTAGACGAATTTCGTAAACGTAATTGTACATAAAAAAACAAAATTTATCTTCAAGCATGGATAAAAGTTTCAAA